>CAUYQV010006488.1:0-74632 GCA_963574575.1 Galagoides demidoff
GTATTCCTTGATCACTTCTAAGAGTTTTGTAGTAGAGTCCCTGGTGTTTTCCAGGTATACAATCATGTCATCTGTGAAGAGTGAAAGTTTGATCTCTTCTGATCCTATGTGAATACCCTTGATTGCCTTTTCTTCCCTAACTGCGATGGCTCAAACTTCCATTACAATGTTAAAGAGTAATGGGAACAATGAGCAACCTTGCCTGGTTCCTGATCTGAGTGGAAATGGTTTCAATTTAATTCCATTCAATAGGATATTGGCTGTGAGTTTCCTGTAGATGGCCTCTATCAATTTGAGAAAAATCCCTTCTATGCCAATTCTCTTAAGTGTTCTGATCATGAATGGATACTGGATATTGTCAAAAGCGTTTTCTGTATCAATTGAGAGGATCATATGATCTTTGTTTTTTAATTTGTCTATGTGATAAATTACATTTATAGATTTGTTTGAATTACATTTATAGATATGTTGAACTAGCCTTGAGATCCTGGAATAAAACCCACTTGGTCATGGTGTATAATTTGTTTGATGTGTTGTTGGATTCTGTTTGTTAGGATCTTGTTGAATATTTTCGCATCAATATTCATTAGAGATATTGGACTATAATTTTCTTTTCTTCTTGGGTCTTTTCCTGGTTTGGGGATCAAGATGATGTTTGCTTCATAGAATGTGTTGGTTAGTATTCCATCTTTTTCTATATTTTGGAAAAGGTTAAGTAGTATAGGTATTAGGTGCTCTTTAAAAGTTTGGTAGAATTCTGACGTGAAGCCATCTGGTCCCGGGCTTTTCTTTTTAGGGATATTTTGTATAGTTGATGCTATTTCAGAGTTTGATATAGGCCTGTTCAACATTTCCACATTGTTCTGATTAAGTCTTGGAAGGTGACATGCTTCCAAGTATTGGTTGATTTCCTTCAGATTTTCATATTTCTGAGAGTAAGGTTTCTTGTATTATTCATGGAGGATTTCTTGAATTTCTGAGGGGTCTGTTGTAATTTTGTCTTTACCATTTCTGATTGATGAAATTCGAGATTTTACTCTTTTTTTCTTGGTTAGTTTGGCCAACAGCTTATCTATTTTAGTGACCTTTTCAAAAAACCAAATTTTTGATTTGTTAATCTGTTGTATAATCCTTTTGTTGTCAATTTTATTTAATTCTGCTGGAATTTTGGTTATTTCTCTTCTTCTGCTAGGTTTTGGATTGCAGTGCTCTTCTTTTTCCAGTTGCTTGAGATGTCCCATTATGTTGTGAACTTCTTCTCTTTCCATTTTCTTGAGGAAGGCTTGTAGTGCAATAAACTTCCCTTTTAGGACTGCCTTTGCAGTATCCCAGGGGTTCTGACAACTAATCTCTTTGTTGTTGTTTAGTTCCAAGAATTTGGTAATTTCTTTCTTGATCTTGTCTCTGACCCAACTATCATTGAGCATAAGGTTATTTAGCTTCCACATTTTTGGTTGGGTCTGCAGATTTCTGTTGTTGCTGAGTTCAACTTTTATTCCATGGTGGTCTGAGAAGATGCAAGGGATAATTTCTATTCTTTTAAACTCGCTGAGGTTAGACTTGTGAACTAGAATGTGGTCTATTTTAGAGTATGTTCTGTGGGCTGATGAGTAAAATGTGTACTCAGTTTTATTAGGGTGAAATGTTCTATAGATGTCCATTAAATACAAATGCTAAATGGTTAGGTTTAGATCCAAAATTTCTTTGCTAAGCTTCTTGTTGGAGGATTTATCCAGCACTGCCAAAGGAGTATTAAAATCTCTGACTATGATGGAGCTGGGAGTAATCAGGTTGCTCATGTCCGTTAGAGTGTCTCTTATAAATTGAGGTGCATTCTGGTTGGGTGCATAAATATTGATAATTGAAATCTTATCGTATTGAGTATTACCCTTAACAAATATAAAGTAAACATCCTTATCCTTGCTCACTTTTGTTGGTTTAAAGCCTACTGTATCTGCGAATAAAATTGCAACACCTGCTTTTTTCTGCTTTCCATTAGCCTGGAATATAGATGACCATCCCTTCACCCTGAGTCTATGCTTGTCTTTCAAAGTAAGGTTTGAAAGATTCTTGTATGCAATAGATATCTGGCCTGAGTTTTTGTATCCAGCCAGCCAGCCTATGCCTCTTTAGAGGGCAATTTAAGAATTTTCTTTGAATTCACATTGATTGAGAATATTGATAAGCCTGGTATAATTTGGGGTATTGAGTTTTTTGAAAGTCCAGTTGGCATCTTTTATCCTTTTGTCACTGTGGAGATTGGAATTTGATCTAAATTTTGTGGGTGGGTTTATTTATGTGGTGGAGGATTGCCCTGATTATTTTGAAGGATCACTCTGAGAATGTCCTGAGGGCTGGTTTAGTTATGACAAATTTCTTCAACATGTGAATGTCATTAAAGTATTTAATTTCTCCATCATAAATGAAACTCAGTTTAGCTGGATACAGGATTCTGGGTTGAAAGTTTTTTTTTGTTTTTTTTTTTTTTTTTTTTTTGTGGAGATTGTAGGTCAATGACCACCCACTTGTGGCCTGAAAGTTTTCAGCAGAGAGATCTGGAGTCATTCTAATCTTTTTCCCCTTTTAAGTTAAGGTTTTCTTGCATCTAGCTGCTTTCAGAATTTTCTCTTTCATGTTAACTTTAGTGAAGTTAATCATAATGTGCCTGGGGGATGTCTTGTTTGGGTTGAGTCATGCTGGGGTTCTGAAGCTGTCTGCTATCTGAATTTCAGGATCTCTTGGCATGTCTGGAAAGTTCTCTTTCATAATTTCATGCAGAAGAGCCTCTGTTTTGCGAGGCAACTTCATTGCCTTCAGGGATTCCTATAAGGTGAATATTAGTTTTCTTTGAATTATCCCAGAGCTCTCTGAGAGAGTGATCCATTTTTGCTCTCCATATTTCTTGATCTTTGGATGTTTGGGTGATTCAAAATCTTTGTCTTCAGTGTCAGAGATCCTCTCTTCTGCTTGGTCCATTCTCTGAATGAGGGATTCAACCGTACTTTTCAGATCTTTGAGAACTGCAACCTCTTGCTTCAGTATGTCATAATCTTTGATCATTTTATCATTGAAATCATTGAATTCTTGAGACAGCTTTTGAATAATTTGAAATTCTAGTTCCCTCCTTTCCTCCATTCTGTTAATCTTATTTGTTATCCAGATTCTGAATCTCAAACATCTGTTTGTGGAAGGGATCTTCAATTGCATTTGCCCCGTCCTTCCTTGGCGGGGGGGGGGGGGGAGTTTATCTGCTCTGGTTGTTCTGGCTACTAGAGTTCTTCCACTGATTCTGCCCCATGCTGAATTTGCACCTTTCCAACACTGTCCCTAAAACCGTTCTGCTGGTGGCTTCTCCCGGTTGTCTCCTGGGTGTGCGTTGCCAAGCTTCCCTGGGAGACTGAGGCAGGAGAATCACTTGAGCCCAGGAATTGGAGGTTGCTGTGGGCTGTGATGCAATGGCACTGTACCCAGGGCAAGAAATATTTGTCTCAAAAAAAGAAAAAAAAAAGAAAATTAATGGAAGTTGAGTATCCATTATCCAAAATGCTTAGGTTAGAAATGTTTACGATTTTTTTCAAGTTTTAGAATATTATCATTATACCAAATCTGCATCCCTAATCTGAAATCCAGAATGCTCCCAAGGGCATTTCCTTTCAACATCAGATTGGTGTTCAAAACATTTTGGGCTTTGGATTTTGGATTTTTGGATTAGGAATGTTCAACCTATTACAGCTAGTATTTGGGTACTTAACATGTGTTAGGCACTCTGTATACTTGATATAGGTGATCTAATTTGCTCTTCAAAATAACCCTAGAGGTTATTTTACATATTGGGAAACTTGAGCTTTAAAGCTGAATGATGTGCCCAAAGTTACATAATTAACATATGACTGTACGTTGACGGGGTGAGGTCTATGTGAGGAAATGTTCAAAGACAAACCACAACCCTTTCATTGCATATGTGTGGTTTTAAAAAATACTATATTTTTGTGTGCAATAGAAGGACTGTCACACCAGAGTAGAGTCAGCAGAGATGAGCTTTATTGCCATTGCTCCTAACCAATACCTGTTTGAAATGTTCTAGCAAGAGTTTCTCATCATGAGGTATGGTCCCTGGAGTGTCACATGCCATAGATATGAGCTGGTTGACAGGGGTCTCAGTTTATCAACCAGGTCTCTGTAGCCGAAGCTCTTTTTATTCACTTAATCTGAAAGCAGATACTACTTCAGTCTGGTCTCTTAGCTCCTGATTTAGGCAGAAAGCTATCTTAAGTTTAAGGTTAGGTATGATTGCATTTATACAGGAGAACACAGTTCTGTGTTGACCACTTTTATTCATAGTAGCCAAACGTGAAGAAAACCCTATAATATTCATCAGCAGGAGAATATAAAATAGATTATGACTGATACATGCAATGGGATACTACTCTGCAGTTAAAAAAGTGATTCAATAAAACAATCATTGATTTGATACATGCAAAATATTTTTGTGAATCTCAAAAACATTATGTAACAGGAAAGAAGTCAGATGCTCAAGAACACATTGTGTGATTCCATCTGTAGAAATCCACACTATGGTTGCCTTGGGTGGTGGAGGAATGGCTATAATGGGCACAAGGAAATTTTCTGGGGTGATGGAAGTGGTGAAGATCATGAGAGTGCAAACGTTTATCAAAACTCATTGAATAATACATTTAAAGCCTGCCCATGGCATTCATGTAAATTTTTCCTCAATTAAAAGTAAATATTATAGCAAAAGGACTGATTAACCACTCAAAAAAAAAAAAAAAGAAAAAAGAAAAGTCTAGATGGCTAATAATTATTCTTGCTACACTTCATGCAAATAATCAGACCCAGTATACTGAAAGTACAGTTTATTTTGGCAATTAAATTAATTCTTCTATAATTTATTTTTAATAAAGTGAGAAATTAAAGAGACAAAAACAGGAAAAAACTGCAGCCCACCCGTATTAGATTCTAGCCTTGTCATTAAAGCCAACTCATAAAATGAGACATAGCTGTTTAATTAAACTGATCTGTTAAATGGGACTAAGAGACTGGCCAAAGAACATAGAATTATATACACTAGTTACATTTGCTCTGAAGCCTTAAGGCTTAATAAATGTCAGCTGTTGGCTACACTGGAAAAAATTTGTGCAGTATTAAATGCTATCTGCTCTGTCTAGATAGACACTTCAGGAAAAATTGGAACCTGAATAAAAATTTCCCAGTAAGTGGTGTGGCTGCAACACAGCCTCATCAATTGCCCCACACCCAACTGATGTTCAGGAATATTCCCTCGAATTGCCCAGAACTTTGGATCAGTTTTCTAGGGACTCTTAAAACTAGGTATTATTCTTAAGAACTGTGCTAAGACTATAAATAGGAACACTAATGTTCTCATTGTACAAACCTTAGCCTTGAGATCCAGAACTTGTAGATATTTGTAAGTGATTGCTAAATGGTTTCATTCTCTTACCCTGGACCCTACTTTGACTTTGTCCCTGTCAGTGTAGGAAAGCCACAGATATTTGCAAGGTGGCTGAGGTCATGTGGATGCCAGATAAAAGCCGGGTGGGGGGGGGGGGTTCTATGGAAAGACTATGTGAAACATATACTGACCAAACCATTGTATGAAGCCATAAAGTGGGGAGGAAAAGGGTTAATTGAGTAGAAATCTGACCAACCATAAAACTTCAAGAGGAAAAACTGCAGGCAGCCCTGGTGCCAGGCCTCCCTGACCTAGCCAAGTCTTTTCAACTGTATGTATCAGAAAGAAATAGAACAGCTGAGGGAATACTCACCCAGAATGTAGAATCCTGGGCAAGATCAGTTGCTTATCTCTCTAAGCAACTTGACAAAGTCACAAAAGGATGGCCTCCATGCCTAAGAACACTTGCTGACACTGCCATGCTGGTGCAAGAAGCTGAAAAGTTGACTTTAGAAAAAAACTCAAGAGTCTGGGTACCATATACAGTGGTAGCTCTTATGAACACTAAAGGGCACCATTTGTTGACCAACTCACGCCTCACCAAATATTAAAGTTTACTGTGTAAAAATCTGAAGTTGGTTATAGAGAGTGTATGCTTGAGGTCATGCATTCAGAATAGAAGAAAGAAGAAAATTAAGAAGGTTCTGGGGAGATACTTCTATATTCACTGTTGGCCACCCTTGCGAAGAAAGTCAGCCAGCATTGTGTGACATGCAACCAACACAATGCTAAACGGGGACCATCTCTGCTACTTGAAATTCAGTCCTACAGGGAAGCTCCTTTTGGAGATGTGCAAATGGACTAAACTGAGTTGTCCAGATGTGGAAAAAACTGGTACTTACTAGTTTTGGTCTGCATGTACTTGGGATAGGTGGAAGCCTTCCCTACCAGGCCTGAAGTAGTAAAAGTGTTGGCCAGAGAAATCATCCCATGGTTTAGGTTGCCATTCCAGATTAGATCTGACAACTAACTGGCCTCCATAACAGAGATAGTGAAAATGATAGCTAAAGCCTTGAATATCACCTGGAAACTATATGTGGCATATATAGGCCTCAGAGCTTGGGCAGGGTAGAGTGCATGAACAGAGAGCCTTAAGAGCAGGAATTGGTAAACTCTTCCAGGAAGCAAAGCTTAATTGGGTATCGGCTTTGCCACTGATCTTGTTCAATATTTAATGTACCCCTTCTAAGAGGTTAGGGTACTCCCTTATGAAATAATGTATAATAGGCCTCCACCAATTCCCTGTGACTTAGCAGGGACTCCTAAAAGAACTGGGAGAGACTGAATTGAACAGGTATGTACAAGCCCTAGGAAGAGCAACAAAGAAGATTTCCATCAGGGTAATTAACTGTGTTCTGTTTAGTCTTTTGTGTCTACACCCTTTCTCTCCAGGGGATCAAGGGGATCAAGTCTAGGTCAAGGAGCAGAACCCAGTCCCTCTCAAACCAAGATAGAAGGGACCCTACACCACCATCCTGGACACACCCATAACAGCAAAGGTGGGAGGGATCCTCACCTGGATCCATCACAGCAGGCTGAAGCGAGCGTCACTGCCTCACCACCACCATGGGAAGCAAAAGCAGATCCAGGCAACCCCTGCAAGGTATCTTTTGAGGTGGTCAATATGCCCTACTCCAGTCACATATTGGGTGCTGGCTGGTCAACGGCTGAAGCCTGAGGGAATTCCTCATGGGACTTGTCTTAATTGGTCTTTAGACTTTGGGAAAGGGGGAGAAGAAGTGTGATCTGCACACCCACACCACAAAGATAGGCCTCTTTTATAGCTTTTATGAATATGAAGGCACCCACAAGGGAACTTGCACTCATAATCTGATATAATACTCAGTATGTGACACAGAGAAAGGTGAAAATCCATATATATATTACAACCCCATGGAGCCCCACCACCATGGTACAGTTAAGGCATGGGCAGAGGACCCAAGAGAAGTTACAGTCCCTGAAATCTGAATTCTGGTCCAGACCAGGGAAATGGAAAAGTCCAGCCAAGTGACTCTGAAATACTTTATACATACAAAACATGATATTATAAGAAATCCTCTTGTATATAATAATTCAAAGTTCTTTTCAATGCTCAAGATCCCTTTTCCAACATTTTTAACTTATAAAATTAAAAAAGCAATCATGAATCTCTACACAGTAATAGAGCAAACCTTCAACATCACCATACAGGAATTGAGATCACTTCAAAGAGAGGTTGATAGCCTAGCATCTATGCTTTTGCAGCTCAACAATGAGAAGCTTGTGTTGTTATTAGGAAAAAATATTGTTTTTACATAAATCAATCAGGGCAAGTAAAGACTGATCTACATCTCTTAAAGGACAAGGTAAATATTCTTCATTGCATTAACAAAGTGAAACCATTCTATTGAACTGACCTATTCCCAAGAGTGGAAGACTGGTTTTATGAGGTGTGGGGAAACATGCTTAGATCTGTTCTTTTCTGCTTATTCATTCTCATCTTAGCTTATGTTCTTGTATCTCTTTCAAATATCTTATTACTAGATTACTAACCAGTTCCCTTTCTCTACAGTTACCAACTCAGCTTTTAACGTATGAAACTTCTAGGGAAGTTCCAGATGAGGGGAAGGAGCTAAGGAAATTTTGCCCCAAAATATGACTCCTTAGTATAAAGAATATTTTGAATTAAAGGCCATTCATGACCAGGAAGCATTGAAAGAGGACTTTCCTCTATCTACATAAAACTTGAGTAACCTGATTGAGAATCAAAAAGGGGTTGCTGACTTCCTTATTGCATGCTAATAGACCTGACTTCAGGGTTGTTTGAAGCAGGAGACCTGTCTCTCAGGTTAATCTACAAATCAGTCTGTTTGTTTCCACCCATCTACATACATCCCCCCAGCAACCACTTGCTGCATGTATATTTTCCACATTCCCCCCCCCCGTCCCCTGCAAAAGGCATCTATACAGGTCTCTGACCATCACTGAGACTTTGGATAATCATTCTTGTGGTTCCTGTTATGTGCATGGTATTTGGAAATAAACCTTTCTCTTATTAATCTTCCATAATTGTGAGTTGATCTTTCAGACAACCAGATCAAGGGAAAAGGAAGGTTTCACCCAGATCCCTACAATAGCCTCATGGTTCTAGCTCAGCCTCATAGATTCCAGTTTGTCCTTATTTCCCTCAATTCATATCCCTCTTTGCTTCCCAACCACTTGCCCTGTGGACTTGAGGATCTAGCACCAAGGAAACAACAGCCTCGTACAGACTCATGCAGTTCATAAGATCAATAAGTATGTGTGTCTGTGTGTGTGTGTGTGGGGGGGGATGTACATGTCCTAGTTTTCTGCTTATGACTGAGCTCCTAAGGGTACAGCACACTAACAGAGGCGTTCCAGCATGTTATTAAAAGGGAATCCCTGGTTCTCACAGGACTGAGCCCCACTGTTTTAGGGCAGTCTTTGGCTATACCATATGCTGCGACAGTCTGGTCAACTACAGTGATTCCCATCATCCCCAGTTCTCCAGCCACAGCGACTGTTCCTGGGGTGAGTGAGCTCACTGTGCAGCCTGGCATGAAATGTGTACACAGACTTTAACAAAGAGGATTTCTTCCTTTTTTATTGTAAACTGTAAGGATATTGGTGACATTTAGCCAGAGCCATCTTTCTAAAAATTTAGAGTCAGCCTGATTTTGTTTTTAACAGAAAAAAGATGAGAAACAAGCAGGACAGAGGGTTGGGAATGTGAGTGAGGGCCTGGCTGTGGCACCAACAGCACCAGCTCCAAGGCCAGCACCTCCCTGTCTTCTTCAGACTGTCTGAGCTGGGCTTCAGTCACTGGCAACAGTGATTCTGGCTAATATTACATTCACGACCACTTTGTGAGTTGGGCATTTCTTTTATTTCATAAATGAGGACTTACTGGTCCAAAGAGGATAAATGACTAATCTAAATTTACAAATTTATGATGTATGATGAACTGCAGCAAAACTTTTATTTACCTTTCCAGACTTGGTACTGCCAGAGTTAAACCCATGTTTACATTGGCTGCTGAAGTAAGTATAAGCTAGTCATAGACACAAAATTAAAAATGTTACATTAAGAGATAGTTGATAGAGATTATTAGATTTTTTTATGGTTTAATAGAAGGTGCTACCAAAAAATATTGCCTGTTTGACACCTACAAAGGCTCATCAAAGCTAGGGATTCCAAACCACATGTGGGCCAAATCTGTTCACCCCTTGTTTCTGTAAATAAAGTTTTACTGGGACAGAGCCGGTCTCATTTACTGATGTGTCATCTATGGTTGCCTTTGCACTATAATGGCAGAGTTGAATAGTCATCTCAGAGGCTGTGTAGCCTGCAAAACCTAAAATATTTACTGTCTTGCTCTTTACAAAAAACTTTGCTAAACTCTAATCTAAGACACTGTTAAAACCAATGTTTTTGTTCATTTAAATGGGATACTAGGAGCAAAGCATTTCCCAGTATGTCAGACAATACATCCCCCCACCACACCGTGCAGTCTACACTGTGGACATGCCCACACATGTTTCTTAATGTTGGCTTCCTAAGCCATCCTAAATCTTAAGTACCACATAACACTGCCAAGCAAATTAATTAAAAATAGCCCAGGTATTGGCATTCTCCTTTTTGAATGTTTAAATTCTACTATACATATTTTTTCACATAATCTAAATTTAAGACTAGAGTATATCCACAAATTCCTTTAAATATTAATTCCTTCAAAATAAAAAGTCTAGTCAAACAGCCCAAGATACAGATAAACAAAAACATCAGTACTTGCAATGAGGGGTAAAACGTGTCTTACTCACTGTCAAAGTCAGTTGCAGCAAAATATTGTATTTAATTTTCTATTCACTGTGTTAAAAATAGACACAGTCTGAGAGATTCTAGTCAAATAACTTATACTAATATTATTTTTCCAGATATGGGGAAAGTAAGTGTTTTTATAGTTACTTCAAAGCCTTAAGATTTTTTTTTAATTCAATAATCTATTTAGGCTTCCATGTAGAAAGCTTATGTGTTCAATTTTAGGTATTTAGGTAAAAGCCATCACTCTTCTTATTCAGAGGAAACGCATAATCTAGACTGCTGCCTTGGGCTTTTTAATGATTCCTTTTTATTGCCTTCCACCATGTGGGCAGGCATCTCTTTATCTGTCTAAAGTCACAGGCAGACACACAAATAAATAAACACAAAGAAGACAAATACTCGTCTATATTATAGAGCGTAAACTGGCTCTGAAATGTGGCATATTCTCTTCAATAGAAAGCTGACCACTGGGAATAATCATGTGAGGATAAAGCTTTCTACTCTTCTACTCCTTCCCTAGTTTCCTTTCCTGGGAACAGCTGAAGAGCTGTTGGGGGCCAAGTTCCATGATGCTCTGAGGACGAAAAAAGAGAAAAGTATGTGAGACAAATGGAAGAAAATGAGAGAAAAGGGAAAAATTTCCTCCAGGACAGCGATTTTCACTGGTGTGCCAAAGGTCTTAGGTGTGCTGTGAAAAATTATTTTCAAAAGAAGTTCAAAGCACAATAAGTATGTTATTTTTCTTACTCTTTTTTTTTTTAATCAACGTAATTTAAGTGTGCCATGGAAGTTTACCCATGGGTTCAAATGTGCCATGAGATAATACAGGTTGAAAACACTGTTCTAGACTAATCAATAACCAGATTTAGTGATTGCTAGTTGATTGTAAGAAAGCAGTTTCTATGCAAACACAGAAGTGTTATTCCATATTGCAAAGGCTGTGTTGGCAGCAGCTATGTGTGTGATGGGTGATAGGAAGAGAGGTGAGGGTTTAAATAGTCCAAGAGGAGTGAGACTTCATGTTATCAGTTTCTGTTCAACCTTACTTTCATCAGATGATGCGCTATATGCCAGTGCTATCACTCAAGCTACCTTGGATTCAGGATGGAAATTTCACCTCAAAGACACGTAAAGCCAGTGAACAGAAGAACTTACCTTAAGATCGACAGAAGGTGCAGGCAAATTGAATCCCTAGAGCTCACTGCTAAACAGTCCTCAAAATCCACAGCTCAAAGAGCCCAGTTATCATGCTGTCTGACTCAACCAGGATTCAAAACAGAAGCAAAAAATCCAAGATTTTCATCACAGTTTTATTTGATTCATTAAAAAACTATTGTAAATTGGTCCCTTCATTGGAAATTAAGAACACCATTAAAGGCATCAAGTGAATTCTTGGGTCATCAGAAAGTGGCACTGGACTGTGGCCATGCCCGACCCTAGCATCTGACCCTGACAATAAGCAGGACATGTTTTACCCCACAGCATGAGTGTTGAAATTTTATCTGTCTCTTTCTTGTGTTTCTAAAAGATTAAGGGTCTCACACCACGGTGGTAATGAGTCAAAAAAGAACCCCCTGACAGCATATAGTAGAAACTGACAATGGATCTGCAGACTTGGAGGTGTTTGTTTGTTTGTTGAGACAGAGTCTCATTCTGTCTGTTGCCCTGGGTAGAGTGCCCTGGCATCATGGCTCACAGCAACCTCAAACTCCTGGCTGGGTTCAGGCAATGCTCCTGCCTCAGCTTCCTGAGTAGCTGGTTTAGCAGAGATGGGTTCTTGCTCTTGCTTAGGCTAATCTTGAACTCCTGGGCTCAAATGATCCTCCTGTTTCAGTCTCTCAGAATGCTGAGATTATGAGCATGTGCCACCACACCTGGCCTATAAACTTGGATTCCATCAGTAATAGTAGCTGACTTTTCTGAGAACTCACAGTGTGTCAGGCACCACATTAGGACTTGAACCATGTAATGTCAGGTCATGGAAAAATAAAACTAAAATATATATAGTTTTACAAAAAGAATCTAAATATAAAACTTTAAAGGGAAGAAAAGTAGTTTCAGATTGGAAGAGGAAAACTAGCTTTTAAGCTATATGTGCTATATTCAAGATGACGATCCAGCAGGAAATAGCTTAGGAGTACTGAGCTCAGAAGAGAGAGCTGGGGAAGACATGTAGATGTGTATTCAGGGGAGTAGAAGATCAGAAGGCAGAGGAAGAGGCACATTTAAGGAGTGGCCAAAGACATGTAGGAGACTACCCCATCATGCAGCTGACACCAGGTAGCATTTTAAGAAGGATATAGGTCATCAATAGTGATAGTAAAAAGTCTGGTTTGTAAAGAAGATATAGCAGTTGCAAAACCTCCAAATATCAGATAATCTGGCAACTGAATATATAAAACAAAAACTTTTAGAAATGGAAAATCCTGATAAAATTGTAGTAGTAATTGTTAAAGCATTTCATTCAGAAGTAGAAAGATTCACTACACAAAAAAGTCAGTAAGGGTATAGAGGAATTGAATAATATAAGCAATAAAGTAAATTAAATTATGCATAATTTGTATCCTATCAACATAGAGTGTAGTGTGCATCTTTGACTATAAAAGGTACAAAAATTGATGATATATTTGGCTACAACGGAAACCTTTAGCAATTTTAAAATATAGAACACTCACAGGCCACAACCAAATTAGAAATCGGTAACAAATTGTCGACTGAAAATTTTACATTTTGGAGATAAAAAGCATTGTCTCAAATAACTTCAGCATCAAAGAGAAGTTTAAAATCAAAATGGTGTGCCATCTAGAGAGTGTGAAAAGGAGAGTCCTCCACTTTAAATATCATAGTAAAACAGCCTAATTCATATTCAGACAAAAATGCATAGTCCCAAATTCCTTCGTGTTTGAAGAAAATAAAACATAAAATAATTAGACCCATTGTTAAGGGCTGAATTCTGTATCCCCTGAAATTTATATGTTGAATCCTAAGCCTTGGTACCTCAGAATGTGACTGTATTTGGAGATGAGGCCTTGAAGTGGTGATCATGGTAAGATGAGCACATATGGGGTGGGTCCTGATGCGGTGTAACTGGTGGGTGTCCTTTGAAGAAGAGAAGATGAGACACAGACCAAGGGATGACCACAGGAGGACATGGCAAGATAGCAGCTATCGATGAACAGAGAGTCCTCAGAAGAAGCCAAAACTGTTGACACTTTGATCCTGGACTTCCAGCTCTACAACTGCAAAAAAATACATTTCTGTTGTTTAAACCACCCAGTCTACGGGATTTTGTTATTGTAGCCCTAGCAAATTAATATAACCATGTTAAGAATTAGTAAAAGAAAAATAAAATAAATCCAAGAAAGTAAGTAGTAGGAATTAACAAAGACAAAAGATAAAATTAATAAAATAGAAAGCACAGAGATAGAAGGGAAGAATCAAAACTTGATGTTATGAAAGCAGCACTATAATAAGTTACCTACTATAGCTTGAATAGAGAAAAGAGAGAGAAAAAAATGTGAGATTAAGAAAGAGAGGTAGACAGACACAGATAAAACAAGTACAAATAAAAGAGATGAAAGGTGAGGTTGGACAATCACGTTTGCAAAATCGTCCTAGAAAAAGTGCTACATACTTCATAGCTGAATGTCACTGTGGTCTCCAGATGGCCCAGGGGAACACCTTGAAATACTGTAGTGATACTCAGCCACGAAACATGTAGGATTATGTCCAGGATGAGTTTGTAAACTTAATTGTCCAACCTCATAATTGTAAGAAAATACCCCGTGAAACCCTATGGCAACAACATGAAAACCTAGAAGAAAAGGATGCTTTGATAGCCAAATAAACAAAATTAACTTAGGAAAAAAAATTTTTTAAACTAAAAAGAGAAGTTACCATATAAAAAGTTACAAAGGTGTCTGAAGGTATACCATTAAAAATTTTGATTATTTTATAACTGAAGCTTTATCACTTAAATAAAGTATCCAGTGGGTCATTTCAAAGAGGGGCTATGACACCAGGATCTCTTAACACTAGGACCAAAGTTTTCCATAAGATGCCATAGTCACTCAACAGAGCTCTGTGTTCCTGAGTGGATAAAAGACTTAGCCACGAATAGTAATCCATGATTGGTGGTGTAGAAAAGTAAATAAATGTCTCAAAGTTTAACAAAATTAAAAAATAAAAAATTTCCAGCTTATTATACAACTGGGTACGATCTAACCTTTACCAGACATAATTCTAAGATCATTTACTCTGTACAGATCATAATAAAATATGGCAAGCACCCCAATTTGTTTTGTTTTATAATGTTGATATAAGTTTTCCCTCCCAAAATTGGGAGGTTCAAGTGTTTTTTATTACATAGATCAATTGTATCATGCTGAAGTCAGGGCTTCCAACGTATCTGTCACCAGAAAGGTGTACGTTGTACCCCATAGGTAGATTTTTATCCCTTGACGCGCTACCCACTTCCCTTCATAGTTTTCAGTGTTTATTATACCACTTTGCACCATAAAGTACATTGAAGTTTTTTTGTTTTGTTTTGTTTTTTTTGAGACGGAGCCTCAAGCTATCCCCCTGGTAGAGTGTCATGGCATCACAGCTCACAGCGACCTCCAACTCCTGGGCTCAAGCGAGTCTCCTGCCTCAGCCTCCCAAGTAGCTGGGACTACAGGCGCCCGCCACAATGCCCAGCCATTTTTTGGTTGCGGTCATCATTGTTGTTTGGGGGGCCCAGGCTGGGGATTCGAACCTGCCACCTTAGGTGTATATGGCTGGCGCCTTAGCCGCTTGAGCCACAGGTGCTGCGCCTCATTGAAGTTTTAAGAAGTAGAAATACCCATTAGCTCCCATTTATTAGTGAGAACATACGGTATTTGTTTTTCCACTCCTGAGATACTTCACTCAGGATAATGGTCTCCAGTTCTATACGAGTTGCTGCAAAAGACATTATTTCATTCCTTTTAGTGGCTGAGGGGAACCCCACAGTATGTACATACACCAAATTTTCTTTATCCACTCATCAGTTGATGGCCTTTAGGTTGGTTCCATGTCTTTGAAATTGTGCATTGTGCTGCAATGTGTACAGGTATCTTTACCATAAAATGATTTCTTTGCCTTTGGGTAGATATCCACAGGTGGGATTGCTGGATTAAATGGTAGATCTACTTTTAGTTCTTTGAAGAACCTCATAGTGGTTGTACTAGTTTATTTTCTACCAACAGTACATAAGTATTTTCTTTTCAGCACATCCATGCCAACCTGTACTGTTTTTTGACTTTTTAATAATGGCCAAGGTAAGGTGTATCTTACTGTGGTTCCAATTTGCATTTCCCTGATAATGAGTGATGTGGAGCGTGTTTTCACATGTTTGTTGATCATTTCTCTGTCTCCTCTTGAAAAAAAAGTCTGTTCATGTCTTTCGTTCCCTTTTTAATGGGATTGCTTTTTCTTGCTGATTTGAGTTCTTTGTGAATTCTGGACATAAGCTTTTTGTCAAATGTACAGTTTTTTGTATTTTCCCCCACTCCAAAGGTTATATATTTGCTCTGTTGATTACTCTCTTTGCTGTGAAATGATATTTATATAAGTTTACTACTGAAATCTGACAAAGATGGTTAAGAAAAAAGATACATTAAAAAAGTAATATAGAATTTAAGGATTTAATATCAAGAACTTATATATACTTTATTATACTAGTTAAATAAGAAAAATATGACATCAAATGCTGAAAGACTTCAATAAAATTTAACAGACATTTCTAGTTTTTAAAATTGTAATGTAAAACAGAATAAATCAAAAGTAGTAAAAAAAAGCATTATTGGTGAAAAAAATGAATGAAAATATCTTTCAAGATGATAACACACTAAAAGAACAATATGATGAACATCAGGAAAAAAACCAAATCAGTCAGTGTTGTTTTGGGGATTCAAGAAGAAAATGAAATAGAAATAATAATTAAAGAAAAGGCTAAATGTATTTCTTACTGCTGATGATATAGCTGAATATCTAAAAGGCACAAATTTAAAAACTACTGAGTGAGGGTATTTGGTGAAGTGGCCAGTTATAACATAAATATAGGCTCCCCTTATTACTGCAATAACAAGCAATAAAACGATGCTAAAAATTCCATTTATAATAAAGAAAAATATGAACATATTAAGGCATTTAACATTATAGATATAAAACCCACGTGATTCAAGCAAATTAAAACCTTCCCTTTTTTTTTTTTTTTTTTTTTTTTGAGACAGAGTCTTGCTCTGTTGCCCAGGATAGAGTGCAGTGTCATCATCGTCGTAGCCCACAGCAATCTCAAACTCCTGGGCTCAAAGCAATCCTTCTCCCTCTGCCTCTCAAGTAGCTGGGACTATGAGTGCTTGCCACAGTGCCTGGTTAATTTTTCTACTTTTTGTAGTGATGGGGGTCTCACTCTTGCTCAGACTTGTATTTAACTCTTGGCCTCAGGCAAACCTCCAGACTCAGCTTCCCAAAGTGCTAAAACCACATGTGTAACCTGGCCCCTTTTGCTTTTTGAAAGCTGGTTTCCAACAATACTGTAAGCAGATCAGAACATAGTAAGACAAGCCACAAAATGGAAGAAAATATTTTCAATGCATATATCAGACAGAAGATTTATATCTCAATATATAAATATCATTTATAAAGGCTGGGTGGAGTGGTTCATGTCTGTCATCCTAGCTCTTTGGGAGACCAAGGCAGAAGTTCTGCTTGAGCTCAGGAGTTCAGGATAGCTTGAGTAAGAGCAGGACCCCATCTCTACTAAAAATAGAAAAGCTAGCTGGATGCTGTGGAGGGTCCCTGTTGTCCCAGCTACCTGGGAGACTGAGGCATATAGAGGACTAAACATCAGACTTACTACAACAGTCACCAATATCACAACTCATCTGAGGAATTACTGAGAACAAGACTTTCTCCTGGCAAGCCTGGAAATCTCTTGTGACTTGAAGGCAAGCCACCAAGTAACTGAGTGATCTTGGAGAAGCAAAGTTCAGTCCTGTAGTAGTAAGGCTATTGTTAAACATTAGCATTTTATAACAGTTCCTTAAAGGATTAGTGGACAAAATTTCTGGCGTGATCATTTTGCGGTCGCGACAGAGGTAGGAGGATCATCTGAGCCCAGGAGTTTGAGGTTGCTGTGAACTATGATGACACATGGACACTATCGCCTGGGCAACAGAATGAGACTCTATCTCAATGGAGTCTATACATATATATTTGTATATATATATATATATATATGTATGTATCATTTGTAACTTAACAATAAGAAGATAAGCAACCCAATAGAAAGTGGGCAAAATATTTGAATAGAAAAATATTCAAATATTCAAAATATTTGAATAGAAAAATCATAAAAGATGATACACAAATAACAGAAAAAAATGAACAACGCTCATAGTAATTAAATATCTGGGAAATGAAATTTAAAACCACAATGAGCTATAACCATATATCCACTAGAATCACTAAAATCTTAAAGACTAAGTATAGCAAGCATTGGTGAGGATATACAACCGTGGAAATCTCAAACACTGACAGTGAAAATGTAAAACAGTACAACAATTTTGGAAAACTTTTGGCAGTTTATTAAAAATTTAAACACATTTGTACCATATAACTAAACAGTTCTAAGAATCAACTGAAGAGAAAAAGACTTGTACACAAATACAGTAGCTGTGTTCTGAATAGCAAGACTTAGAAACAATACAAATATCCATCATTGAGTAAATAGATAAAATATAGTAACTCCATGTAATAGAATCCTATCAACAATGAAAGGAAAATACTGATGCATGAAAGACCCAATACTATGTAGATCTAAAAATAATTATGCTAAGAGGCCAGCCATATGTGCATATACATATGATTCCATTTTGTAAAATTATAGGAAATGACAAATTTTCTATGGAGTCAGCCAATAAATCAGTGGTTGCCAGGGTCTGGGGAAAAGGGAAAAATATATTACCTAGTGACATGAAGAGACTTTTGATGGTGGTGAAATGTGAAATGTGAAAATTCCAGAAATAAAGAGAAGCTTCTAAAAGCTCCTAGGGAAAGTAACAGAAGATTAGGAATTGGGGAAGCATCAGAACAATCATAATGATTCAAATCAGTGATGTCAACTTAAATTCCTATAATAAATTACAATAATCATCAATTATAAGGAGTCAAAAGAAGCATATTTTTATTTCCCCTCCCATGCTTACATCCTCAGAAAGCTACTGGAATATCTATTCCTTAAAAATGAGTCAAATAAGGGTAAGACATAAGATCCATGTAAAAAGAGCTAAAAACATTGGTTAAAAGCAACAAATTCCCAGGAAGATCATGAAGCCAACTCCTAGGACAACAGCCGTATTGTCAGTCATGGAGGAAGGAGAGATCCAGGAGGATGCCTCCCAGGAGGAAATAAAAAAATTTACAAATTAGTCTATATACCTGGTAGATTTCTACCAGAAAGTCTTGGTGAGAGTTAATGTCAGATACATGCAGAAGAAAAACAAGCAAAGAAAAAATAAGATAATTATTAACCCTAGGAAGAACAAAAAGTTTTATCAAAAAAAAAAAAAAAAAAAGGAAGTTGAGCAATAGCACTTAAAAGAAATGTGAATAATATTTACGTAGTTAAATGATGTAAGCAAAATAATAAATAATAATAATAAAAGTTGCAATGTAACTGCCCGGGTAGAATAGGGAGGAAGTGTGTGTTTGGGGTTTGAACAGCTACAAAAGAGGGAAATTTTCTCCTGCAGTAATAGAGACAATAGGTTGGTGTCCACAACTGAAATTTAAAAAATAGCTGTGCTAGCACATACTTCAGGGGTACGGGATGAAGGATACAAGAAAGAGTTGCAAGAACTGAGAGCAGCTGCCACTGGGGAGCAGGCGCCCTAAAAGGTGAGTGCAGGCCAGTGCTTGTCACTGGGAGCCCTTGTAGTATAATGGGGCTGTGCTTTGATTAAGGGAGTGATGGGTGTTATTTACACTTTTGAAATTTTTCACTACCAGTGTGTGTAAGGGGAAAGAACAGAAATAGGGGGAATTTTTAGAAGGTGTGAATAGTCAAGGCAGGAAATGTCCATGCTTCATCTGGGTCAGCGTCAGAAATAGTGAGAAGTGGTTGAATTAGAGATGCATTTGTGAAGGTACAGTTGATAGAACATGCTGATCAGTTGAACAGGGAGAATGCGGGGAAGGCAGTCACAAATGACCTCTAGGTTTGCAACTCAAGTGAGTAGTTAAGAATAGTAAAGTCATTTATTGAATTGGGGAAGAGTTCTGGGAAGTAAATGTGGTGAAGAAATGAAGAGCTTTGTTTTGTTGTTGGTTTCGTTGTTGCTGTTGTTGTTTGAGACAGAGTCTCACTCTGTTGCTTAGGCTAGAGTGCTGTGGCGTCACAGCTCACCACAACCTCAAACTCCTGGGCTCAGATGATCCTCCTGCCTCCCCTTCCCAAGTAGCTGGGACTACAGCTGCACACCACAACACCCAGCTAGTTTTTCTATTTTCAGTTAAGACAAGGTCTCACTTTTGCCCAGGCTGGTGTCAAACTCCTGAGCTCAAGGGATCCTCCAGCCTTGCCCTCCCAGGGCACCAGGATTACAGCCACTGTGACCAGCTTAAGAGGTGCTGAGTTTGAGAAAGTGGTTAAAGAAAGGACTCTGGGCTAGACGGCCAGAGTTTGACCTTCAGGTTCACCACATACTAGCTGTGTGACCTTGCATGAGTACTTAACCTCTGTAAATGGAAATAGTGAGGAAAGTGGAAATTAATCACTTCATAGAATTGTTGTAAGAATCAAAGTATTAATTGGCAGGTATTATTGTATAATTCGCTGATTTATTTCAAGCTCCTAGAACATTGGCTAGAACAGAGTGCATGCTTAATAAATACTGATGAATGAATAAATGAATATTTGTCACACACTTGGGAGGAGATGTTGAAGAGACACAAGTCTAGAAATTAGGCCCAAACATAAATTGGGAGTCATCAGTGAATAAGTATTAAAGTTAAGAAAGTAGCTATAAGGAAAGCAAAGTTCTTCTTCAGATCACAGAACATGCCACAGATGCCCCATTTGAGTGTGTTACTCGTGTAAGAACTATGTAACAGGTCACTGTTACAGACAAGACAGTCCAGAAGCAGAAACTAGTGCACATGGGGCAAGCAGATCATCAAACAACAGAGTTGGAGACAAGGGCTAAGAACTGGCAGGAGGGGTAATATTGGTGAATCCAATTAGATCCTCCTGTTACATCATAACCAAAAAATTCTGGCTAGGTGAAGGACTTAAAAGTAAAATATAAAAACAGAAACCAAAAACTGTTGAAAGAAATATGGGCAAATATTTAAACTGCTTTTAACAAACCATCAAGATATATTTGAAAATAGAAATATTATATTCAATAAATGACTAATATGACATCATTATAATTTATTAAGAATTAAAATATTAGCATGCTAATGGAAAAAACTGACAGAAGAAATGAATGGAAAATTCATGGAAGAAAAATACAAATAACCAATAAACATTTAAATAACTTCCATCTCTCTGGTAATTAATCAAAGACATATAACTAGGCAGAAAATATATTTCCATATCAAATTAGCAAGAATTCAAAAATTATAACATTCAGTGTTACCAAAGGCATAAGGAAATTAGTATAGATAGTACACTGCAGCTAGAAAAGCTCTCTAGCTGGAGTTTGAAAAAAATATATCAAAAGCTTAAGATCTTTTTATTCCAAGGTGTCTTAGTCTGTTTAGTGTTATTATAAAGGAATACCTAAAGCTGGGTAACTTATAGAGATAAGAGGTTTGTCCAGGCATGGTGGCCCTCACCTATAATCCTAGCATTTGGAGGGAGGCAGAGGTGGGAGGACCACTTGAGGCCAGAGTTCAAGGCCAGGATGGGCAACATAGCAAGGCCCCATCTCTAAGTATAAAAAAGAGGTTTATTTGGCTCATGGTTGTGCAGGCTGTACTAGAAGCTTGGTGCTGGCATCTGCTTTTGCTTGGGGCTTTCGGTCATGCAGGAGGGGCAGGGGAGCCTATGTGTTCAGAGATCACACAGTGGGAGAGGAAACAGAGGATGGGGCGGGGATGACGGAGGCGCCAGGCTGGTTTTAACAACCAGCTCATCACCCCACCCGCTGGGAGGCATTAATCCATTCATGAGGGGTCAATCCCTATGACATAAACACTCACCCCCCTTAAGCCTCACCTCCAACTTTGGTGATCAAATTTCATAGGGTTTTGTTTTTAGAAATATACTTTAAGAAAATTAAGATATGCCATTAGAAGTAATCATGTCATTTTGTATTTTCTATATTTTTTAATATGAAAGGATATTCAAAACAGATTAATAAGAGCAAAAAGCTGATTACAAAACAGAATAGACTGTGGTCCCAATTTTAGTCAAATGAGCTGTCTGAAAGAAAAATTAACAATGAATACATAAAAATCAGAAAAATCATTATCTTTGGTGGAAAAAAAAATTTTTGAGACAGACTTTCACTCACGCAGAGTACCAGGCTGTATAGTGGTATATCATAGCTCACTGCAACCTTGAACTCCTGGACTCAAGGATCCTCCTGCCTCAACCTCTCCAATAGCTAGGACTATAGGCTTATGTCACCACTGCTGGGTATTTTATTTTTATTTTTTTTGTAGAGACATGTCTCACTATGTTGCCTAGACTAGTCTCAAACTCCTATCCTCAAGCAATACTCCTGCTTCAGCCTCCTAAAGTGCTGGGATTATAAATGTGAGTCACTGCTTCCAGCCTTGAATTTCATTCCAAATTTACACTTCACATTTTCCAAATTTTCTGTAATAAACCAATATCATTTCATAATTATCAGACATTTAAATTAAAAAGGGAACATAGTACTGTTTAGGATATTTCTATTGGAAGAGTTTACTAAAATCCTTTGAGATTCAAAATTGTGATTGATGAAATATAATATTATAATTGAAATTCATTCATGATAAAATATGTATTTATACAAAGATCATCAAAGAATATTAGAGGCCTGAGATGAAGAGCTAATGGGAACTTGATAATGGACGCATCAGTCTGGCCACACTGGGACCCTTGGGTTAACTTCAGCATGACTAGAAGTGGGACAACCAGACATCATGTGTCTTGTGATGTGACACAG
Source organism: Galagoides demidoff (assembly GCA_963574575.1). NCBI lineage: Eukaryota > Metazoa > Chordata > Mammalia > Primates > Galagidae > Galagoides > Galagoides demidoff. Next base: position 22,501 of record CAUYQV010006488.1, read on the forward strand.
TGGGACAGGCGTGGTGCCACCCATGATTATTCTTGGAGAAACAAAAGGAAGGGAAGGAGGGAGAGAGGGAGAGAGAGAGAGTGAGAACGAATGAACAACACAGGACAAATTAAAAAACCTAAATCTAAACAAGCTTATAATCTATCAGTTACAGACCATAGTGGGGGGTAGAAACATAAACTGAATGATGAATGCCCCCAGAAACCTAACAGCCAAACCCAGAAAGTAGGAAAATCACTAAGATGAGTGACCCAGTTCCTTCAAAAACAAAATAGCAAGGAAAAAAAGGGAGTAGGATAGATGACAAATTTAAAGACATGTAAGAAATAGAACAACCAAGCATGATTTATGGTCCTTTTAGGATGCCAACTTGAACCAACTATAAAAAGTCATTTTGCAGATTAGTCAGAGGAAATTTATTATCGATCATATCACATAATACTGACGAATTTTTCTGTTCACTTTGTTAGTTGTGGTAATGGCCATGTTATATTTAAAATATCCTTACCAATTAGATAGAAATACTGAGATATTTATGAACAAAATTATATAATGTCTGGAATTTGATTTTTTTGATATTCCAGAATTTAAAAGAAAAATAAGTTTGTATTTGGTGGGGGAAGCTATATTGATGAAATAAAACTGACAAAATTTTCGTGATTCTTAAAGTTTAGTGATGGAGGATTCAACAGACTATCTTTTCCACTTTTGTGTATATTTCAACATATTCCAATAAAAATTAAAAAATAAACTATTAAAATTATTATATTAGCATAGACTTTCAGCTGAAGAAAATAAATGTTTCAACTCATGGTTTTGGTAGGAATGGGCATTGTGCGAGTTTGCTAATATAAATATTTCTTACTCTTCAGAAATTGTGGTCTTATATCTCCAACTGGGACAGATAACCTGTAGATTTACATAGATTTTTAAAAATGGTAAAGGAAATGATAGAGTAAAGACTAATGGTAAGAAGTAATCACAGAGTAAAAACAGATTGTAAGAAGCATGTCTGAGAAGCCTTAAGCCACGTGTGTGTCCACAGTCTCTGGAAGGGATTCCTGAGAATAACTGAGATACTCCGATTCCCTAAAGAGAAATAAGGGTTGTCCAAAGTCCTGCATGTCCAGAGGGCAAGTTGGTGGGAAAGAATGAATCATGAGCATTTTTAAGGTTGTGTTCTCCTTCCAGTATCCCCCATGCCTAATCCTACATGAAGGTGTTCTCAGAGTTCAGGAGGCCAGAAGCCGACTCAAGTGTTCCATTAGGTACAGCTACTCTGGCTCCTCACTCCACACCCGTCCTGCCCCGAGAGCATCCGTGCCATGAGGGAAGGGATCAGGCTTGTCAGAGTCACTGCCATGTCCCCACCCCTGCTGCAGTGCCTAGCATATACTAAGTGTTCAATAACTACTATTCGACTAATCGATTTAGTACCTTTCTTGTTATAAAATCACTTCCCAATCTTCTCTCCCCTATTCTATAGGATCTTTTTTAAAATCGAGAAATGGCAAATAAAGGCTTTAGACCCTCTGAAGGTTAGATACTAAAATCCCCATAGCAATTCTTTTTTTTTTTGTTCTTTTGGGAGTGCGTGAATTCAAAGGACATTTATAATGCTTAATAATGCTCCAGGAAGTGAGCCAAGAACGCCACCATCGATAGGAGTTTTAAAACCTTGAGAACTTTTCTCCTGATGTGTTTAAGAGTATTCAAGCTCACTGCACAAGGCATGAGCAGGCTTAAGCTGACATTTTTCTCTTTCCCTACTTCCCCCTCAGTAACATGGCAGTTTCTTTTCAGGGTCAGTCGCGGTTCCAGCAGCCTTTTTGGTGTGTAGAAGATAGCCCTCCATGCTTTCCCCGGCTCACGCCGCTCTAATGAGAGACAATCCCTGCAACACGGGACAGTTCCCAGCAGGATAAAAGCTAGTTTCTATAAGGTGATATTTCTCTCTTGAGAAAGTATAGTTTGTAACTCTGGCACTATCAAATTTCCAGGTCATCTTTGCTTGCTGGGAAAAAGAATCCTTACCAAGAGAAGTTGCTCCCTGGAGGGAGAAGAAGGCAACGATTGCCCCTGCACTGATCCTGTGTCCTGGAAGGATGGCTACAATAGACGGCAAGCTGTCCGGCGGAGGGGGTTTGGGAGACCGCAGAGCGGAGTCCTTAAATGCAAATGCGATAACTCGCATGGCCCTCCTGTAAAGCTCTGGCCAGCTGACCAATGCGGTCACCAACCATGCTCTGATCATTTTCAAGTTGTTAAAAGTTGCTCGGCGGATTAATAGGATATTGTGCTGGGTTTCTCAAATGCACACACACAATCATTTAATGCCATTTTCAAGGGCAAAAGGAAAGAGACGGGATGGCCCTGCGAGAGAATAGGGAATCAGAACATAATAAAGCGGACCCTTTCTCCTCACCACCAAACAGCGCTCCCCAGCAGACCAAACAGGAATCTCATGGCTCCTACCTGTCCCACAGAAAAGCAACTGGCCTGTCATGGCCTCTGCCTCGCTCTCTGCATTTCATCCCTCCTCCAGCCCGTTTCTTCTTTACCAAGTCACCCGAGAAGTGGAGGAGGGAGGTGTACTAAAAACCTCACTCTTAAATAATGTACACATTTCCAGCCTCATCCTAGTCAAGGCAGCTTCTTTCTGACCTTTGGAACCTACCTTAATTTTCCAAAAATCTAGATAGACTTCCTAAAGGGACAGAAAAGCCAGCACTTGACGTAGGGCTGCCTCCTGGATGGCTGGTTCAGGTAGAGGCTCACAACACCGTCATTTGGTCATATTTACCTAATGTCTTACCTGCTCTATTATCTGTGTTTTCAGATGTGTGCTGTTTTTGATTTTTAATTGCTGTTATTTACCAAATGTCTTACTCATCACATTATCTGGTTTTTCAGATGTGTCCTCTTTTTTATTTCCCATAAAGAGAGTCTAGCCTAGCAAAACCAGTGACTTGTTTTATAACCCAAATACTGTCAAACACCCCAGACTGGTTGACCTCAGAGATTTCTCAGCTGTGATAGGTGTTTCTGTCTTTATCCTTCAGTTTTATCCAATGCTTTTTTAATGAACTAAATAATTGGCCTTCAAAGGAAAGTCTAAAACTGATGATTTATTTTATAAGGATCAAATATTTTGTTGTATCAAATGCCATTAAATATTCAAAAAGTCTATTTCAGTAGTACTCCCTAATATTTCTAAAAATAAATATGCCTTCACAATCTTTTGTGATATAAAGAAGCTACAATAGTGCTTAAATTCCCCCAAAATACCCCTGTGGATATATGCAGCCTGTATGTCTATGAGAGACGGTAACAAAGGAAAGTATTTCCCAAAAGTACAAAGTCAGTGATAGAGTGAATGAATAGAATATACCTTACAGAGTTTTGAATGTTTATTTTTCACATTTGCCATTCTTTTTTTTTCACTCAAATACTGGACAGAAAAATAAACCTGATTAAGTACTAAACATACGATTTCTTTAAGTGCTAAGTTTGACAGTTGATGTTGCTGACATTTTACTTTGACATTCTTGTTTTTCTGTGTGCGTGTGTGAAGGTACATCCTCATTCTTTCAAATGCACATTTTGGCTTTGATTTTCTTTCAATTATTTTTTGAGGGAGGCAATTTTTATGAAACCATGGCTAAGTCAAAAATTTGTGTTATTTTAGGCGGCGCCCATAGCTCAGTGGGTAGGGCACTGGCCACATACACTGAGGCTGGCAGGTTCAAATGCTGACCAGGCCTGCTAAACAACAATGACAACTGCAACAAAAAAATAGCTGGACATTGTGGCATGTGCCTATATAACGCTCCCAGCTACTCCTTGGGAGGCTGAGGCAAGAAAATTGCTTATGCCCAAGAGTTAGAGGTTGCTGTGAGCTGTGACACCACAGCACTCTACTGAGGGCTACATAGTAAGACTCTGTCTCAAAAAAATATTGTGTTTTTCTAAAATATGAGTTCTATCATGGAACCCATGCAGTGTAGACAGCTTGAAATAACAATCAAGTGTTTGGGAAGCATGTGCCTAATGAATGCGTGGGACATTGAAGATTTGAGAACTTCTAGTCTGATTATTTTAATCTTGAAAATGAGCCAGGTGGGCGACCTGAGGCCAAGGGATAACGACGAGCTGAAAGCTGTAGTGGAAGTTGAATCCATCTCAACCTGTGTGTGAGTTACCAACAAGGTTTGCCCTTACTATTGCAACAGTTTTGGACCATTTGAAACAAACGGGCAAGGTAAAGAAGCTGGAGAGATGGGATCCCCCCCCCACCGCCTGAAACCAACGTTTAGAAGGGAACGCATCTTACATTCTCTAAGACTTTCTCTTTATTTGTGCTTATACTTTATATAAGTGATCATTTGAGTTGTAACTGGCACTCATGAACGGTACATAACTCAGCCAGGACAGGTTGTCATAACAAAATACCATTGGCTGGAGGCTTCCACGACCAACACTTATTCTCACAGTTCTGGAGGCTGAAGTCAGGGTGCCAGCACAGTCAGGTTCTGGTGGGGGCTCCCTGGCTTGGTCCCCATGTGGCCCTTTTTGGGATGTGCACACACAGGGAGATATCTCCTCCTCTTTTTTAAAGTTCCATTTTATTTTTAATTGACAGATTATAACCGTTCCTGTTTAGGAGGTACAATGTGATTCTTTGATACAGGGGCACTCCATGTAATGAGCAGATCAGGCTAATTAGCATATACATCACCTCAAATGTTTATCATTTCTTTGTGGTGAGAACATTGGAAATCCTCTCTTTTGGCTACTTTGAAATGTGCAATACATTACTATCAACTATAGGCTCCATTCAGTGCAGTAGAACAGCAGACCCTCTTCCTCCTGACTGGACATTGAGTTCTCGTCCTCTTTTCCCCATGGCATTAATCCACCATGGACCTCCCCTCAGAACTTCATCCAGTCCCAATTACCTCCTAAAGGCCCTGCCTGCGAATACTGTCACACTGGGGGCTAAGGTTTCAACATGTGAGTGGGGTGAGGACACACACCATCCAGTCTACTACATGTACCCTGAGTTGACAGGCCAGTTAGGCACCTGCTGCAAACTCCCAGTTGTGAGGGGTATGTGTGTGTGTACTCAAATTACCAAAGGGACCTTTCAGATTTCTCTGTCTCAAGAACTATTTAATTACTGACTGTTCTCAAAGCCATAATTATTAAGAAATAGCTTCATAATGCAATTTAAACAGGTGAAACTCCATGTGGTTATATTACATACAGATCAGATCAGAAACTATTCTGATTTGAAATTTTTTCTTTCGACTTCAGGCCACCCTGAGGTCCCACAGAAATCAGAAGTCTGTGCCCTTCCATGTGCTGAACACCCATTCCCTGGTGTGAAGTCCCTGGCCTGAGGGAATAAAAACACAGTCCCTCTTCAAAGAGCTCACAGCCTGAGAGGAACTCATTGTGAAACAAGATAAGAAATATGGAAACCATGGTTCAGCATGCGTAGCTCAGTGGTTGGGGCACCAGCCACATACACTGGAGCTGGTGGGTTTGAGCCCAACCCAGAGCCTGGTAAACAACAACAAAACTACAACCAGAATTAGCCTGGCGTTGTGCTTGGTGCCTGTAGTCCCAGCTACTGGGGAGGCTGAGGCCAGAGAATCACTTAAGCCCAGGAGTTTGAGGATGCTGTGAGCTGTGATGATACAGCACACTACTGAGGGTGACAAAAAAGAAAAGAAAGGAAAAAATAAAGAAAGAAATACGAAATCAGCACCAAGACCCCAGAACCTGCAAGCACAAACGTCCGTCCCTGGGGGAACCAGCCGGACAGGAGAGTCCCCTGACACTCAGTTTCGCCTTTGTATGGATTGTGATGAATTCCTCCCAGCCTCCCCACCCCCACCCCACCCCACCCCCGCCTTGGTTCCAGGGGTAAGACCCCTAAAGTGTACGCTGTTCTGCACAACCTGAGCCTGTTAAACACAGGACTCGTATTTTCCATTTGGCAGAGGAACCTAAATTGTTCCAGTGGAAAAGCAACCGAAGACCTTTGCTTGAAAGCAGCCCTCGCTCTCCTGCCCCTTCCCTCCCATCCTGGTCTGCTGTCCCTCCACCGGGTGGCTGTCCTCCCAGACCTCCTGGTTTTGTCCTGGTCTGCTGTCCCTCCGCCGGGTGGCTGTCCTCCCAGACCTCCCGGTCCTGTCCTGGTCTGCTGTCCCCTCTGCCGGGTGGCTGTCCTCCTGACCTCCCGGGGTCTGAGGCCCACTCCTCTTCGCTCTCCTTCCCTCACTCCCGCTTCCGTGGCTGGAACGCCGCCCATCTGTCTGTGCGCCTGTGACTCAACCTCCTATCTAGACCTCTCCCCAAATGTCCAAGACTCTTAGAGCCTCCTGGACATTTACCCCTGAACTTCCAAAATGTGACATGTCCACACCTTGCATCTGGGTCTTCCCACCCACAGCCCTCCTCGCCCGATCTGAGGGCTCAGGCGAGACTCCCAGAGTCGCTTTTGACTCTTCCGTGGCTCCCTCACCCAGTGTGTCAGGAAATCCTGCTAGACCTCCGTTCAGACCTTTCCAGAATCCCAGCAGATTGCTGTCCTTGCTGCCCCACGCTGGCCAGGCCACCACCTCCTCTTCCCCGGGGTTAAGGAGGAGCCCCTCTGAGTGGCGCCGGATGCCATGCCCGCCCCCAGCAGCCAGGGGGACCCCTTAAGCCTCACAGGGTCACTTACTCGTAGGCTCAGAGTTGGCTGCTGAAAACCCCTTGCAACGGGCCTACACGATTTAGACCTCTGTGGATCTCCCTGATCTAATCTCCAGCTGCCGTCCCTGGAGTCCCTTTACCCAGCTTAGGGGGGCCTCCCTGTAGCTGCCCCGGCACACTGGAGTGCCCAGTGGGGCCTTGGGGCTGGCGGTCTCCGGGGCTGGCGGTCTCCCGGGCTGGGATGCCCCTCCTGTGCCTCACCCTCTCGTGGCCTTGGGTCTCTCCTCAAAAGCCGCTTTCTTAATGAAGCCTTTACTGACCTCCGTATGTGAATTCAACCCACCCCTTCCACACCACCAGTCTTCCTCACCCTACACTGGCTGCCCTTTTCTTTTCCCATAGTCTTTATTATCATTTTATATGATTTTACATGTGTTTGTGTATATATGTATCTGTATGTATGTATATTTAAATGTATATCTTCTTCCATTTGAATTTATATTCCACAAGGACAAGAATTTTTTCTAGAAGTGGGGTCTTGCTATGTTGCTCAGGCTGGCCTCCAACTCCTGGGGATCAAGCAGTCCTCCTTCATCAGTTTCCTGAGAAGCTGGGACCATGATCACCCACCACAGTACCCGGGTTCATGGACAGAGACCTTTATCAGCTGTGGTCTATAATGAGGTCCTAGAATAGTTCCTGGCATACGGTGGGTTCTAAATAAATATTTTTAAGATAAATAAAAGAAAAAGAAAGTCAATCTAAGGGTAAACCTAACACACATAGGAGATAACTGAGAGGACTAGATCTAAAGTTTTGATCAAACCATGCCTGAAGCCCATGTTATTGTTAGGCTTTTTTTAGTGGCCTAATTCCCTTATTAAATTTTGCTTTTTAAGCCAGCTTGAATTAAGCCTTCTGTTAATTACTAGCAAAGGCATTCTAAGAGGTACAGAGAGTGAGGAAATCTTTAGGGACCTCATATGAGGAGGAACTAAAAAGATGACAAGAATCTCCTACTCCTTCCTTTTTTAAGTGATATGCACTCCCCGTCTGCATTTCCCATCACTCTAAAGAGGATCCCATACCTAGCACTGCACTGCACTTAGGCCCTCAGGTCTCCAGGATCTGCAGAGTGGACACTGTTCAGCTCGTGTGTCCGCCCTGCAGAATTTACCTTCTCTGCATTAGCCCCACTCCCCGCTCCCGTCACACCTCCTGTTCTCTGCATTAGCCCCACTCCCCGCTCCCGTCACACCTTCACCTTCATTTTCCATTTTTTCCCTGGAATCTCCTATCATCCTCCGTGATGGAGGCTGGACATCTCATAAAGGTTGATGTTCTCCAGGGCTGTGTCCAAGGACCATGTCACTCTACAGTCTTTCTGGGAGCAATCTCGTCCAGTAAGTCCCATGCCTTAAAGCTCCATGTGTGTTTCGGGCCTCTGATCAGACCACCCATGGCTCCACAGCCCAGCACATGACTCTTCTTAATCTCTCACAGAAATCTAAAACTCAGTAAATAGAATTCGTTTGCTCCAGAATAAACTCCTTCTGCTTGACTCTTCATGATTTTCTCCCCACACTTGGAGTTGGTTCTGCAGCCTCCTCTGCTTTAGACAAGAGCAGCACTTCCCACCTGGTCCCCCAAGCTCAGGTGCCATTCCCCACCTTATTTCATTAACTGTCTTTATCACTGGGGACAGCACCCCACCTAGGGGGCATTTTGAAAATGTGGTGGAGAGAGCATTTTTGGTCATCACAATGAGTGTGGGGCAGTGTGAGCAGTGAATAGCCAGGGGACCTGAGGTGGACGCGAGTCTCACACACCTCTCAGATTCTCACTGGTCATGGGGGCAGTGCTGCCCAGGCCCTGGCACATCCAGATCCCTTTCTCTTTACTTCTGCTTTATAATTAGGGCCTTGGGTTAATTCTAAACCTAAATCTTATGTGTAGGTCAGTTATATTACCTGCAAATATCATTCCAACACAATAAAAATGACATAAACTACGTGTTATAAAAAGGCTGCCCTCCTCAGATAAAGTCTAGAGCCTATAGTCCATACCACAGGCTGCCAGCCAGTGGCCCACACGCCAGTGGGTATGTTTTGTCTGACGCAGGGTCACCAGATAATATACAGGACACCCAGTTAAATTTGAATTTCAGATAAGCACCCAATTATATTTTAATATAAGTATGTTTCATGCCATAGTTGAAGTATACTTATCCTAATATTATTCATTATTTATCTGGTATTCAAATTTAACAGACAGGCTTGTATTTTTATTTATTGAGTCTAGCAATCCTAGTTTTTTGGGTTTTCTTGGATTTTTTTTGTTTGTTTTTGTTTTTTACAATATCTAAAATCAATAGATTTTACATTATACTTTGAATCTCCAGATTTCTTTTAAGATTCAGGAAGTCTAGGTGTGGACCTCGTTCCTGTACAGGGACAGTCAGTGGGGCCAGTGGAAGCCAGTCTTTTTACACAGGGTCAACTCCACAGTGCACTGCAACTCCACTGCAGCCCCCACCCCTGAGCTCCCCACACTATGACCAAGCAAAGTCTTATCACTGATCAGAGTATTTCCTGTCAGTAGCATAGCTGAGAAGAAGGGAGATATTCACTTACTCATTTACTGCACCCTTAAAAATGGGAAAAATAAAAGACAAGTCAGTACAGCCACATGTCCCACCCCAAAGAAAACAGGAGGAAATACATTTCTTTGAAGAAGTGAAGAATTTTCCTGTGTGTTCTCTTACCTTGAACCAGCTTCACCCAAAGTCTGGGAAATATTTAAATTTGTGATGTCTTCCCTAAACTATTTTCAGATTGATTTAACTAAAGCTACATGTCACTTTGCTACTTAAGTAGAGAAATCCTTTAGTAGCTCTCTATTTTCTCAAGTTAAAAGTCCAAAATCCTTAAAATGACCCCAAAGTTCCTCCTAGCTTCATCTGTCCATCCTTCCACTTGCTCTCAGCTAATCCACCTTCAAAAGCTTTAAATTATTTTTGTCTATTAACCTGTTCTCTTGGTCCTCCCTGCATGAAACCTCCTGCTCCTCCTCTCTCAAGTCTTAGCTCAGGCATCCCCTTCTCTGAGGAATGAGTCACCATTCCCTAACTCCCTCACCCCAAGCCTGAGGTAAATCTTGCCTGTGACCTGTCTTAACTCATTCACCCCCACTGCCCTGCCAACTGTCAGCTAATTGCAGTTAGCGACCTAGATTTATTCATCATTGTAGCCCCAGGGCCTGGCACATAGTAGGTAGGAGCTCAATACATATGAAATTGGAATTGTCAATCAAACAACCAAAAAAGAGAATTCCAGGCAATAGGAACAGCATGAGTGAAGTCCTAGAAGCAGGGCAGACAGTGTCGTGCTTGGGAAACAGCAAGAGGCCAGCGGGCTGGTACTTCACTTGGTGATGTGGTTGAGGTGAAATAAATCTGGAAAGTTGATGGCATCAGGCTACAAAGGTTTCGGAAAACAAAGACTAAGGAGGGTGAGCTTTCCTTTCTTAGGCATCAGAAGGCCAAAGACAGGTTTAAGTAGGAAAAACACAAGATGTGTATGACAAGATCAGTGATAAGATAGAAATTCCACATTTTTCTTTCTTCTTTTCCTTAATTTTTTCCCCTTGCAGTGATTAAACTTGGGAAAATAGAGAGATAGCTCACAGGAGGGAAGAGAATGTAGTGATTATAAAATGCAGTTTGAGTCACACATACATGAGGTTTAAATTGTGGCTGGGAGAGAATTTTGCTCACACAGAGAATTTTGTTCACACAAATTTTTTGCTACTTCTGGAAGGAAAGAAAAGAAAAGGGGAAATTGTGGTGGAAAAAAGAGTTGACTATTTTTGCTTCAAAAAAGACAGGTGATATTTACTGATGCCTCCTAGTCCCTGATTCTAAGTAACATTTCTTTGCTTTCCTCCTTCCTTAAATTGGCCCCTAAAATAACTGTGCTAGGGCTGTGTGAGGGAAAAGTCATCTTCATTTGCCAAGGGACCCTACTAAAAACACCCTGGTCTCTGAGGCCACCGTGAGGTGACTCTGACGCAGATGAGACATCTGGGCAGTGGCTCCTCTCTAGCCGGATCCTCCTGTCTATGTTCTGTTCCCTGGAGTTCTGAGGGGGTTGGAGCCACACTGAGTGACTCACTACCACAAAGGGAACAGGGACTGGTGCTCCTTCTCACACCAGTAAAGGCTTGTGAGTCTCTAACAGAGAGAGGAGTGTGAGAGAATGGAATGTTTACCTGTTTGGGGCCATCCCCAGCCAGACAGCAACATTTAGAAAGTTGAAGAAACTGTTTATTGGGACTTGGGAGCTCATCTCTCACAGCTGCTCTGCCTGGCTTCATTTTAACTTGAGAATGGCAAGATTTCCTTTGTTCTGAAGATGGGAAAAAGATCTCTGAAAACCACCAACCTAAGTCAGACCCCACATTTTACATAAAAGGAAATTGAGGACCCGAGAAGTTAAACAGGTTGAACAAGGCAAGTGAGCAGTGGACTTGGGACCAGAACTCAGGTGTAGCTGGCTCCCAGCCCCGGCTCTGTCTGGGGAGATGCTGTGTCTGGGAGGCCCTAAGGCTCAGACTGTGCAGGGCTCTGGAGCCAGCTGGCAGCTGGCAGCATTGCCAGTTAGCCAGGACCTCCCTGACTGCCTTCCACTCACCAGCCGGGATGGGGCACCACTGTGACCCGAGTCTGAGGGCTCAGGGATACTTGGAGATCATAGACCTGCCACGCCTGCTGTGCGGCCGGTCTCAAGTCCCACGGCCTTCTTACTGTACCGTGCAAACCACCACATAACCTAGCAGAGCTAATTTGGGAGAGAGCCCAAAGGGTGTTGGGATTTTTTCTGAAAATGGTTTTATAAATAGAACGGAAAGGAATGTTGAATGTCCCAGCAGTCCCTGATGCCGCAGACAACACGCTGAGCCCCTGCTCAGCCAGGTGCTTTCCCAGCTCTCCTGCCATCTTGCCTATCTCATGAGACCCAGACCTCCTGTGAAGCCAGGGCTCAGCCCCACTTCACAGTCAGAAGCTGAGAGCTGATGTGACTTGCCCAGTGTCACATTAGATGTGGATTTGCTCCACCCCCTGACCACAGTTGAGTGTCCCACGACCCTACAGCTGCCTCCTGATGTGGCATTTTGGCTGAAGGATAAGGTCACCCACACAGACTCTTTCTTGCCAGTTATGTTATTGGCAAGACCAATAAGCCACATAGACTTACTGGGGAAAGGAAATGTTTCAGACAATGCTGGCCCTCTGAAGACCCAGTCGGTAGGAGAGGGAAAACTCTTCCCTGATCACCCTTCCCTTAGATGGCCTGGGGCATCCCGGGAGCAAGTCCTTCACAGGCTGAGTGTCTGTGCTCTGGCTGTGATTACGGGGCCTTACTGGGATACTGGTCTGTGATAAGTCTTCCTGACTCATGAGAGAATTGGGTGTTCTCTCTCTCCACCTACACACACCACACATACACATTTGTACACACATATGTGTACATGTAAAACATTTTGTCATCATCTTGACTGGCATCCACCACATTTACAGCTTTCTGCCTTCTACGTGTGGCCTTCTGAGCCCATTGGAGGCAGGTGTGATCGCATGACTGGGTCTGCCGATGAGTTTGATAAGAAGTGGATGTATCACTTGTAGGCCAAGCCTTTGACTGCTGTCACTTTCTGCATGCGACTGACAAAGTGTGAGAAAGTGGCTACTCTGAAATCTGGGTCCTGGAAGGACCACCACACCCCACTAATCTACATGGGACATAAGCATGGCCAGAACTGCTTAGCTGTTTTGAGCCCTGGAGAATGTGGGACTGTTTGCAGAGGCGGGGCAAGCCGCCCAGCCTGGCTGATGCACTTCTCACCCCCAGATGCTTCCTGTGGACCCCATTTCTCTTCCTGCCATCAAGCCCATTTTACAAATGGAAAGCCCAAGCTGAGAGCCATGAATTAACTCATCCAGGATCACCCCAGATGGCTGAGACCACTTTCCACTCATATCTCAGTGGCTCCAAGTCCTGGTCTTAATCAACACCTCCCTCTGTCCCCTCTGCCCAGGGGCTATCTGAGTCAGGAGGAAAATGACATTTGTTAGAAATCTTCCCAAAATACATATTTTGCTTTGTCATGAAACTTAAGGTATGACCTAAACTTTCCTATGGTATTCAAAATCCACATATTACAAAAGGAAAATGTAGTTTTTGACAAACTTATTATAGCATCATAAATTATAGTTTAATGGCTGGCATTCTATCACTTTCTGGAAAATGCGATCTGGCAAATATAAATCCTCCTCACAGCAAGCAGCCCTCAGCTAAGAAAATTAGTTTTATTAACCAAAAAATCATGCTTAGAATTGATGGCTGTGTAGATGACCTTTGACCTGCTGTAATATAGCAATGTGTCTATCGCAGTAAAAATGCCAGAGTGAGACAGGCCCACAAAAGGCGATAAAGGAGCAACATTCCAAAGACAAATACACTTGAGACACGTGTGACAGGCATGGGAAGAGGGAGTAATCAGTTATAAGAAATGACAGAGTTTTGGCAGCCTCAGTTACTTTAACTGACAGGACAAATAAAACTAAAGTAAATTATTTTTTTAAGAGCAAGTCTAAGAGTTACAAATGTAAGTCTAAGTTAGTTTTGGGCTTTGATTTAAATCTGCTGGGCTTCACCTCCTTCTTCCTGGTGCTGAGGTTAGCGTTTCCCTGTCCTTTCTAGTTCTACTAATTTTTCTTTGGTTATTTGGTTTAATCTGGGTTTTATTCTGCTATTAATCCTCTCAGACTTACTTTGTTCTTCAGATATTCTCTCTGAGGCATGTCCTCTTCTGGGTATGTGCTTGGCTAAATGCAAATCCTTATGAGTTTGGACCAGAATAGAGAGGGAGGTCTATTAAAATAGCCATTGCTTCTTCAAATGCAAGCTGTTTTACAAAGATTGAGAGATATCATGACTTCTGAAGTTTTTAAATTTGGATCCCAAAATATTAACATGATTTACTTAGCCTGTAGGTACTTTTATGGAGACATAAATAAAAGTCTTTCCTGAGAGATATTCACGTTTATTCCTTGAATAGAAATAACCCCAAATAAAAAGTCATGAAAAGTTTGGGCAATTCTTTCCAAATTTGTTTCTTGGGAAGCTCATCTAGTAAAAGGCACAAGTGTTACAAACACTGTCCTTCTGATCATGACTCTTCACCCCAAACGTCACTACAGGAATTGGATTGAGCAGGTCCTTCTTTATTTATTGGCCCAAGACAAGGGTGTTGGGATTTTTTGCTAAGAAGAGAACATAAATCCAGGGCTTTTGAAGTTGTTAGTGGCTTAATGTTCAAAACTTTGCTTCCTCAAGATGAAAGTTCAAACACAATTTAGGTCAAAGGTTAAAGAAGTCTGCCACTTCAGTGGACAGATAAGGGTTTTGAAGGTTTCAGCTGAGGCCTGGTGGCCTGGCCAGGCAGAGGAGATGGAGGATAAAGGATGCCAACTCCACCCTCAATTATCTGCCTCCGGTTTTCTTAAGAGCTAACGGTTATTAAATTCCTTCCCTTTAATAAAGAAAAAAAAAATCCACGACAACCAAAAAAGTAAATCCTACCATTGTTCTGCAGACTAGGTCAGCACCCCCTGTTCCTGCCGTCAGTTTTCCACAGCATGAGTTTCACAGTAAGTCACAGGTATTTATGAAACTGTTCTTGATGAAATATTTGCTTTTTCCCCATCTGAGGGTTTCCGTGTGTCTTATTCAGAGAGAGGCTGAGTTGGTGGGTGTTTCTCTTGGAAAAACTCCTGAGTGAGGAGGGCAGGTCTGAAGTCTACCTTTGCACTAGCCTGATTTGGAACAGAAGCCTCCCAAAAAGACATGCTGCATCAGAGATGCCACTGCCACACGAACGCGGCTTAGCAGCATGGAAACTTTATTTTATTTTGTTTTTTTTTTTTTAGCTGGGGCTGGGTTTGAACACTCCACCTCTGGCATATGGGGCCAGTGCTCTACTCCTTTGAGCCTCAGGTGCTCCCCGAAACTTTATTTTTTTATAGCCCATTTTAATGGGATTGGATTCAGTGGTATAAATTTCACTAAGCTTGCCTTTAAAAAAGAGAGAGAGAGAGAGAGAGATTCATTCACATTTCCCCCAGACTTCTGGTTCTCTTCCCAAACCCATCAATATCACCATTTAGCACTCACTTCTGTGTTAATTATAAAGCCAAGATAAGGATTTACTTATATAAGCTGTAGACAATGGCAGTCTTTGGATATAGTTCTGAGGCATCAGAGAAGAGGAACATAGATTATAGATGTCAGTGCAAATACAAAAGTAAATCTTCCCCTTACATGGGCTGATGAGGTGGCATTCACAATTTCCTCCACGTGCCTGGCCTCAGAGCTGAAGACAAGGGTACCCAGGGTAAAATTTTTGTAAAGGAGGACTCAGTAATCAGTACAAAAGATGATTTCACATGTGTGGTCCTGTTGCTAGAGCCAGGGAGAACTTGGAATTCCAGGGTCTTGTGATCACGTCCCCCGCCAGGGCATGGTGCGCTTCAGCTGTGGTTATCCTCCTCCTCCGGGTTTCAGATCTACAAATGAGCACAACTCAGCTGCCAAACTGTCTGAGGGAACTATGGGAGAGGCTGTCTCCCCTCCACACCAGCCAGCCTCTCGGAAGTGTCTTCATTTATACATTTTTCCATCAGCCTTGCTAGAAAATAGTGCAGGGCATGGCTAGGCATGGAGCTGATGCCCCAGAACGAGCAAATTATTCTTCAGGTCACACATTGAGACCCCGGTCCCAGTTCTTCTCTTCTCATAGGTCCCCAAAGCTTTCTTGGAAAGTTACATTGCCATTGGCAGGAAGTATTTCTGTCTTAAAAGAAAAATTTCCTCCTCAAATTATAGCTAAGTCCATTTGAGATGAAATTAAAGACCAGGGGTCTGAAGGCAAGCATTGGATTTGATTCTCTGCCCTTCATGCTACTCTCCACAGCTGGACCAACCAGACTTACTGTCAAGTGCAGATTCAGATTCAGTAGGCCTGGTGGCCCCAAGGTTCAGCATGTCTGGCAAGTTCTCAGGTGATGTAAAGTTACCAGTCTCTGAATCACACCATCTAACCCCCACTTTTCTTTCTCCAAGCAGACATACAGTGTAATTCGTGCAAGAGTGAGGATCTGAGAACTAACTTCCCATGCTCAAATCCTAGTATTTACAATTGTTGTCATAAGCAACGGTTACTCAATGTTACCAAGCTTCAGGGTTTTCTTCTGGAAATGGGCTTTTATGAGTATTAACCCAGGTGGTATCTTGGAAATCCAGATGAGAAATAAGGCAATGGTAATAGGGATGGCCATGAAGGTGTCTGCTCTAGACACTTGAAGGAGGTTGAATCGACAGGACTGGGTGTGGGAAGTGAGTGGAGGGAAAGGTCAAAGGGCCAGATTGGTGGTCACCTTCCATCCACTGAACACAGAAGGTGAAGCCTGTGCTGAGTGGAAGAGGGGGCCCCTGGGCAGAAATGACAAGTACCACTTTGGACCCAAAGTTAGGGGTCTGGGCTGAAGATGCAGGTTTGAGAGAGCTCGCTGTAGAAGACGAAGAGGGGTGAGGAAAGGAAGAGCCAGGCAGAACTCTGGCAAGCACTCGTGTTCAGGGAGTGGGCGGCAGAAGAGGGCCTACAAAGGAGATGGGAGAAAGTGCTGGAACATGTAGTACCGTTCCCCTGGGAGGCTGGGACATGGCGATACTGACAAAGACAGGAGAGTGGGAAAGAAGCATATTTCAGAGAGAAAGTGGTCCACTCCACTGTGGATGCACCAGTGTTGATGTGTGGAACAACCTGCAGAGATTAGGAAATATACCATAGATGCTTCTGCAAAACTAGGCAGAGACCTTTGGCTGAGAGCAATATGTACATTCAATTAGAGAAGCCCAGAAGGAGAGGGGGGAGCAACCAGAAAGTGTCTGGAAAGAGCAGCCAGAAGGCACATTCAGAGGGTAGTCAGTGACAGCTAGGAACATGGAGATTCATGTCTCACTGTTGGTTTTCATTTTTAAAATATGACAATTAGAAAGCTAAAAACAAAACAAAAACAAACGATCTTCATAAAAAAATGTAATACCCCTTTCATGTAATATTGTTAGGTATTAGAGATTAAAAACATGAGTGAGAATTTGGAGAGACACTTAAAATCTGCAACCACTCCATTAGTTGAAAAGTTCAATAAAGCAGCTCTTGCAAGCAAAACAGCAAACAACTGGTCTGGGTACTTTCTGGCATATAAGGCCAAACTTCAGGGAGATGATTTTTAAACATACACGTGTGCCTGGGACCTCAGTTATGCTCCTGTGGGTGTCCTCCCCACACTACCCAGATGACACATATTAGATAATAGCCTCAGTTGCTCTTTTAATTTTCCCTGCTCTTGCAGCAACCAGAAAGTTAACATCAGTCTCTACATCTAGAAATAATTAACAGAAAAATTTGAGTATGATTAAAACCGTACCATGTGCTGAGGTCAAAATGAACAGCAAGACGTGGGATCTGACCTTGCCCTAATCCACCTCGACATTCCCAGCTTTAGCTAACCCAGAACCCAGCCCACAAAGGCACTTCCCACATGTTCATGAATGAAAGGCAACATAGAATATTGCATTTAACAAGCCCTACTCAAATCCCACTACTTCAGAGGGCTTTTTCTGACGAATCCCACTCTTGGAAGGCACTTTGTACTCGTGGATTTCTATACAAGCTTTTAATCTTGCCGTCTTGCAATTACTATTATTCACATGTTGTTTTGAATTATTCTCTTATTAATTTGTGCCTGTGTGTCTGTGTGTGTGCGCTTGCTCGTGCACGAAGGCTTTCCTTCTTCAAGTCACCACGAGTCCTCAGAGTCAGAGCCTTTATTTTCCTGTTTTGAATTCCCAAAGTGCCTTAGACAGGTCTGGGTACTTTTTGATGAAATAGTTCTCCTATGTTTGGACTGCACTGTTAAATATTTTAATTATTGCCAATAGAAAGTATATACTACTTCACAGAAAAATGGAAAATTC
The DNA here is from genome assembly GCA_963574575.1 of Galagoides demidoff. Lineage (NCBI taxonomy): Eukaryota > Metazoa > Chordata > Mammalia > Primates > Galagidae > Galagoides > Galagoides demidoff. The sequence continues at coordinate 40,302 of CAUYQV010006488.1, forward strand.
AAGCCATTTGTGTGCTAAAACTTTGTAATTAAATAAATTTCTAAAAGAATACACACTTGATTCTTCTCTATAAGTTTGGTAGTGACTTTGCTTTTTTGCCATCAAAATTCCAAATCCTTCTAAAGGCTAATGTCTAGTAGGTAACCCAGAAGCTCTTGCACATCAGACACCCCCTGACTTTAGTCCTGCAGATCACAGGTGAAACCATGCTGCCTGGTTTCACAAAAAACAAATATACAACGAGAAACAGCCAAAGTAATAAACATACAAACTAAATAAATTCCCCATGGTTTGCTTAAAAATAGACCTTTCCCTGATGAGGATTCATTTCAGTATAATCCTGTTTGGAAGCAGAAAGTTTTCAAGTCAGAGGAGAATGAAGCCGTTCTTTTCACAACATGCTCCCTATTTACATCTAAGGAAATGCAAACGTCAAAAGGCAAACTCTGTTTTTACTCTGATAATCATAATTACAGCCTTCACATAATTGATATACCTAAAGTTTATGTCTTTTATCCATTTAACATCAAATTTATTTATTCATTCCTTCAACAAATGTTTATTGAGCACCCACTATGTGTCCAACACTGATCTAGACACTGAATATATAAGAGAGAAGGAAACAAAATCCCTGTCCCCAGCTATGACGTTCTGGTTTAATGAAGTAATACTAGCAGAGTAGCATTATATTTCTAAAGTAAAAGAAATTATTATGGGGTCTATTTTTTTGAGAATTGCAAGATATTTAAAATTAAGAAAAACATGAAAGTAAATTGAAGACATAATCGTCATTTCATAAGCAATTTTTTAAATGTCTTGATGCAGTATTTTAAGCCCACCAAATAAGCATGTATAAGAACTGCCACCCAATTCATAGATAAGGGGCATATTGAGCCACTTGGTAAAAGCACATTTTCCTAATTTTTAGGCTTTTATCGCAGACTACCTGAAGTCTTTTATAACATACAGCCTTACCACATACCAGGTTAATTAAAATTGAATCCTTTCTGAGATCAGTAACAAAATATTTTCTCATAAAACTTCTATGTCTTATCAAAAATGAGTCTCCATCCAGGCTCACTAGTTTTATTTACGTCTATGAACCAAGTGCAAAACACTTAACTCTAGCACAGCACTGACAGCAGGGTTTTGAAAAGTAGACCATGTGACTGCGTGTTGACCTCCTCCCTCTGTTTCCCAAAGCTGATCGTGTTGTGGTTATTGTAATAAAGCTCAGCTACATCACAGCATATGCTTGTTGTGTGACATGTTTGTTATTTTTCTTTCTGTTGGTTTTATGGTACATTCCCATGGTGGCACATTGAGTAACTATATATATTTGTTTTCGAGGTGTGTGAGTTTGCTCAAAGATAGACAACTTTGTCAGTCTCACCTGTGGTTATAAGATCATTAGAATTCCAAGAACCATAAAGAATTAGAGGGAGCCCTAGTATCTTTGAGCAATACGTCCAATTTTTCTAACCTAAGACATTAATTGGGTAGTAGCAGTACTACCAGGTGGTTTGTTTCCTTCTGTTACCAACAAGAACATGAGAGTTATGTAATGGGGTGCCAAAGTTCATCTTCCCTTGCAATTTGCTCTTGTTGAAGAGTCTTTGGAGGCATCATTTATTCTGGGACTTCTTTTAAGAACATTCATACTTCTTGATTGTTACAGCAAGAGATAAGCCAATGGTATGGATTGTTAATATTACCTATTTAATATAGGAGCAGCTATCCCAGAAAGAAAAAAATCCTTAATTTATTCTTAGCATTCACTTAAGAATATTGTTTGGAAAACAGCCTGCCTCTAGTTCAAGTATCAAATACTAGAAAATCTACTTGGTTAATATTTTTAAGGTCTGCTACTTTGTCACACATTTTTTTCGCCCACTAGAGACTTTGGATTTCTCACTGGTTCTTCATTAAAAGTCCTTGCATTGACTCAAAATGCAATCCCTTTAACAAATTTAGTTGCCTTTAAAAAACAAAAACAAAAAACAGCAATAGAAAAGCCCAGTAGGAAAACAAGCATTATTTTAGAGAGCAGTAACCCTGGAAAGACAGTTTTGTTAGTGGAAACACGTAAGTGTTTCACAAACTAAGCAATGATGATATTTACAGAGCAGTTGGTGGAAGGTTAAACTTCATCTTCTCCCAGCCGGGATGCACCTCCTAGCTGGAGGAAAAGCAAGGGCCCTACAAGGTTTTCAAACAGGGAGCCGTGGGTATATTTGTAGGATTCTGAAACTTTTAGGATACTTAAAATATTTGCAATTGTTTTCCCTCAATAGCAGAATAAAGATTTAAAAATTCAAAATATTAGCAGTCGGAGAAATAGAACTTTCCTTGGCAGTGGCAATTCTCAAATCGAAAGGCATTTTTATAGACGAAGATCCTAATTTTTAGGCCGGCATTTCTCAAATCAGACTCCACCGCTGTGTCGTGGGTGTTGGAGGCCGTTCTGCCCTTTTAAAGGGGGTCCAGGCGTCCCTGACGGTTGAGAACCCGCCGCCGCCCAGCCCTCTCGGCGCGCACCGGCCGGCGCAGGCGGAGGGCGCCCCCGTGAGGCCCGGTCTCAACGCCTGTCACTCCGATTGCGGCGGGCTGGAGATCACAGGCAGGCAGCGCTATCTGCGGAGGAGACATCAGACGGCGCAGTGAAAGGGTAATCCATTTATTTTAGAGAAGTTTTCCACTCAGAGATCATACACGCTGCAGATCACAGAAACACATGCAAGCATGAAATTTAATTTTTAGTAACTCTTTCCTCGGGCTTCCATAGAAAGCAGCAGTGAAAGGAAAATGATAATCATGACAAAGCAATTATAGGGAGGTTTAGGGGAAAATGAAAAACTTTGAAAACATGTAGCTTTAAAAAATCGTTTTAATCAAAAAAAAATGCAAGCTGCAGTATTTTAGCTCACAAGAGCAAAGTTAACTTTGCAATGACAACACTTTTAAACTTTAAAATAGTCAAGAGAGAATGAGGCACGTTTCCCCCTAATGATCCAGAATCTATATATGTGATAAATATTGACTTACCCGGCTTCCAACAGATGGAATGAAACAGGTAGTAAAACAAAAGCAATGTATTTGTGCTTTCGGCATGAAATGAGTAAGAGATGAAGCTGAGGCTTCGCTGGGTTATTAAGAGGAAACAAAGTGGCTGATAGTAATGTTTATGCACAATTGCATGCCATGGTCAGCAAATCTGTACAGCAAATTCAAAAAGAAAGAAGGAAAGGAAAAGACCCAACCATATTTCTTTTCCAGGTGATAATTCCTTTTCTTTTAATTTTCAATTTTTGAAAAATATTACTAAAAAACATTAAATAAAATGTTTCTATTCGTTTTAGGTTTTCCAACCATAACCATCCCTTTCAGCTGATTGCATGTCTTCAGCTAAACACTGAGTGAACACTATTTCAAAAGAGAACAGTGCAAAAAAAGAATACTAATTCCTCCAATGGAAGGTGGAAGTTTTAAAACTCGGACTCCAATTTTCCCTGTAGGTAAAAGGCACAATGCAATGAACATACAAATTGTAGAAGAACTATTTAATAACTGTGCTATGATATCACGTCATAGGGACACACAAATGGCTTTTGCTTCATTAAAAAATCTTCGGAAACAACTTGTAGTATGGGACAAAATGGCAAGTTTTCCTTGAAAGCTCTAGATGAAAAAAACTTGGAAATCCAATGCTTTGGTTTGTGTTGCTAACCCCATTGCAAGGATATAAAGTGTTCCAGGGCCAGTGAAAAGAAGGGAAGCTCGAAGAACTAAATTCTTACGTGTCGGGTTTTTCCAAACCATTGTCACTGCAACAGAATAATTTGTCGATTTGTCAAAATTTACAGCCATCCTAGAAGCTGGAAATTTTGATGGAGTTTGTGCCTTCACACGATGCTAATCTCACTCTCGGAGCCGTAAACACCATGGCCGAAGTGACAGCCTGGCCACAAATCCGTCTGGCAGCTTCATTAGACATCTCTCGCCTGACTGATTAAACTGCATTTAAGACCCACTTTTATTTTTTCAAGCCTTTTGTTTAAATTAAAAGGTCGTATTTTCAAGCAAATGATCCTCTGCTCGGCTCCTCCAGGCCCATGATACAGTTACATTATAACTAGTGTTACCCAGAATGCTGGGAGTCAGATGCTCGGAGCCCGGGGGAGCTGGAACCCACCGGCCAGGGCTCCTCCCCCCGGGGGAGCTGGAACACTGGGGAGGGGCTGTTTATTTATTTGCAATAGAACCTAGTGAGGGATCCTGGCTGGGGAACATTCAAGTTGTGGTTTAATAACAAAATCCTAATGGCCTCCTAATGGGAAAATTCAGTTCACTATTTAGGACACACCTGCGATGTTGACATTCATCCTTTTGAATTTTAGCAGTGGCTCTTTGAGTGAAGTGGACACCATTTCATGAATGTCAATATTTTATCTCTGTCCATGTTTAGAAAACAGCTATAAAGTCAACTTTCTCAGAAGCTGGATCACTGCCTCCAGAGAAGGTGACGGAAACACACACCACACTCTAAATCATATTTGCTCATTTTTTTTTTTTGCCGTGACGTATCCCGAGGTCCAGATTATGCACAAAGTAGAGAGCAGTCCTGGGCTTATTGGCCAATCTCGCGGCATTCAAGCCAAACGAGGAAACGCAGGGAACTTCACTTACTGTTTCCTTGGTTTTCCTGTTGGTTTGGGGCAAGCACTGCACAGCCATCCGAGAGACGAGTCCCTGAGCTGTTCTAACTTCACGGGCAACACTTCACAGCCGTCACCCACGCGTTTCACAGCAGGCACAAGAGTAGCTGAGGGTGCGGGGAAATCTCTGCCTAAGTACAAGGGAGGGAGACGCGTCTGCAGCCTCGCAGTTGCCGGCCTCACATTGTTCGCATTGTTTCTGATGCCTGCCTTTATTTCATAATGTACTTTCCATGCCTCAGTGTGAAACCAGTTCCTTTGTCATGGAAGTGGATGAAACAAGTGCAGTCAGGATCCGTCTACACAGGTAGTAGGATTGATCTCGGAAGCTGAAGTCTTATTTCATAGTGTTGATATTTTTCATTTGTTAGTTATAGAATGTTGAGCTTGTATCTGTTATTAAATTCTATGTAAAATTGATTTTTGGATTAGATTTAGTCTTTTATTTTGGATTTCTTTTTTACATTTTCAATTATAATTAAATCCTCCATAATCATCAAGGGTTGAGTGGACCTGGTGTTGGCAAACTCCTACTGAGCATCAGTAACTCAGTGTGAACAAGGTTAGTGAACCGTATTAAAGGAGTAGTATTGCCTTTTCATTTTCATTTCAATGACATCCAACTTAAAATAAATTTGCATATTGATACTGCAAATAAAAATCAAAAAATTACACACTCAAAAAAAATCACACAGGCACATTTTGATGTACTTGGAATATAAACAATTTCCAGTTCTTTGAGGACACTGCTCCGCTGTCTGCGCCACAAAGCTCAAGTTCTTGAAATGAATTTGTGGGCCACTTTACTCCCATTGATGTATGGGGAGGTTACAGAAGGGCACTGATGAGAAAAGAGAATCAAGATTTTAAACTTTAATTAGTGACTTTTCTAATTTTCATTTCTCTAATCTTCTGAAAGCAAAACAAAACAAACCAAAAAAAAACTGCTAATAGAAAATGAAATTGAAGCAGAGTTATCAAGTCATTACCCAATCCCAATAGTATAAATAAGTTAGAATGCCCTGTTTTAAAAATAATTCTAGCACTTCAAGTTTAAATTAATAATGAAAATATATCTTTAAAAGGTATAGCATTTCAAAATATATTTCTCTAATTAAAAATGTCATTAATTTGAAAATTAAAGTTCACCACTCAGCTCTTTTTCAAAAACTTTCATAGAAAGTCTTTTAACACATATGATAACTTAGCATCACTTAAGATGTGATTTGCATATGATGTCCAGCACCAATTAAATTGCTTTAATAAGGAAATATGTAAATAAGGAAATAAATAAGTCACCCCTATACCTATATTTAGCAAATTCTAGTGGCTATTTGGTTATTAAAGTACTTTTTAAATAAATATCTGACTTGTACTGAACAAAGTAATTAATATTCTACAACTTTTATTCTTAATCCTGTATTTCAATAAAATAAGCTGATCATTACTCATGGGAAACAAACAAATAAATAAATAAAAGCAAATTATTTCAAAATGTTTGTAGATATCAAAACCTTCTTAAAATAAAGTTTTCATCAACAATGTTAGGTGCCAAAATTTCCCCCAAATGAGTGTCAAATTGGTAGAGAGAAGGGGAGGTATTTTTCTAGGCTTTCCTATGTTTCTCTCTTTAAAAAAAAATCAATTTTTCCATTTGAAAATCTCTACTCTACCTAGGGCGGCGCCTGTGGCTCAAAGGAGTAAGGCACTGACCCTATATGCCAGAGGTGGCAGGTTCAAACCCAGCTCCAGCCAAAAACTGCAAAAAAAAAAAAAAAAAAAGAAAGAAAGAAAAAAAGAAAATCTCTACCTAATGAGTGGAATCTTAACAACGAACAATTTGTTCCATTCATTAATCATGTAAGCACTCAATAAGTGTTTTTGGAAAAGTATATTAATATTGATGGGCATTTTGGCAAAGCAATATCAGCTGTAGACAAAATGCATCTTAAACAGCCTCTTTAATAAGGTAGGATATGAAAAATACCAGTGCACAACAGCACGTGTTTAATTAGGAGGTATACTGCATATAGGAACATTCTAATGAATAATAAATGATGTTTTATTATTTCCTGTGTCTGAGACACAAAGCCAAATAATCAGAATCAAAGCAACTCAAAGTATCAGGTAACAAGCACTGAACTTGGGCAAGATTCTTTCTCCCTCTCAAGTTTAATTGGCTCATTGTTCCCAGGAACTATAAACCATGGGGTTGGTGGCAGTGCTAAAGTTTACTTCTATAAAGGAAGATTAACATATTCTGGAACTTTACACTAATCCTTGTTTTGAGTTAAGTCAAGCAGATTGGATTAGTAATTCTTACCTACCACCCACTAGAAGGACCCCGGCTTCTTTTCTTTGAGCACTAGTGGTATTGTACACCTTCTGCGCATTATCTCCCACTGAAAACATTCTCAGGGAAGAAATTGTGTTAAAGGAAAAAGACATTGTTTTATATGCGTGGGGCAACAGCCTGGTCTCAATGCAGAACCCGGGAGTTTTGTCTATTATCCGCTTGGTGCACATTTGGTTAAGTCAGGCAGGGCAGTGGTGGGGTATGCTGAGAAATGCATTACACACTTCCTCATCAGTGAATTGGCCTTTTTCTGCAAAGCCTTCTTCCTTCCAACCTTCCCAGAAGGGCTTCTAGCTTCTTCCTTCCTTCCTTCCTTTCTTTTTTCCCTTCCTTTCTTCCTTCCTCACCTCCTATTCCTTCAACTCTTAGATTTGAAGCAGAAGTGAACTGAGCAGCTCTCTAGGGGAATGATTAGCCATGTTCTTATTCCTATAATTTTGTTATATTCCTATTGCTGTTGAGACTTTGTAGAAAGAATATCAAAAATATCAAGTTTTGCCAAACCCTATACGACGCTCCTGGCCTACAGATTCAGAGCCCATCGTCCTACATTTGTGACCATGCACCTAAAGAATTTTTATTTTTGCATTTATCAATAAATGCCTCAAAATTTGTTTTTATTCCTATCTTTAAATTTCCAAAACACTTGAACTATGACCACACAATCACAACCATAACTATTCCTGATCCACCTCTTCTCTATCAAGAACACCCGCTGCCACCCTCGTTTTCTTGTTAGCTTTTGCTACAGAGCAATCAGGTGGCATTTTTGTAATGATGAGACATGGCTAATAACTGCTTTTACTATTAAAAATGATTAGAAACAGGTAAAACATCCCCTTTATTGTTTTATAAGAAAAAAGCTCAAATATCAACTGGTGGTTTATTCCAAATAATCTCTATAATGTCATTTGAAGTAGAATTGCCAGCAAGTTGATTTTCAAAATTAATCTAGTATTCACAATTACCTCATTCTTTAAATGAATTCTAGGCAAATGAAAACAATTGCCCACTAATCATTAAATAGGGAAAAATGATCTATGATTTTGAGGAATTTGGAAGGGACAAAGGGGAGATCATTACTTAGCATCTACTTGGCCCCAGGCACTAGGCTGAGCAATTTATATCCAATCTATGTGAAATGGACATTCATTTTCCAGTTGCACAGATGCAGAATCTGAGAACACAGATAATGTGCCTGCAGCCGTGTTTTAGTACCAAGAGTCTCATATTGTGAGAGCTATATGTTAAGTCAAGAGCACTGAGGTAACAGGTTAACTTGAGTGCACTCTTGCCACTGCAGAGGACATCCACCCAAGGGATGAGAAGCCGGCCTGAGAGATGAGATTTAAGCCAGACTCTCACCTAGACCAGGTAGGACTTGGACCATCCCAGGCCTACCTACTATAACCAATACCTAGGAATATCATAAAGAGAGCTCCAAAGTGGAGATTCAGGAAAGAACCTCACCTGCTTCTGAATTGTCCTTCCCTGACCTTCCCAACACCATCCAATGATGGCCTAGAAACCAGCCCAGCCAACCCCTGGCCCTTAGGGGAAAACCACAGAGCAGCCCAAGACCAGACTCCCTCCCCCAGCTCTGTCCGCCTCATGTGGGAGCCTCAAACACATTTTTACTGGCTACAAAATCTTGGTCCATCATGACACATCTGTCCTTCCCTGTGTTCAGCCCTATGCGATCTACCACAACAATGAAGTATATAGTTACCCTGGCAGTGAGCTTGTGCACCCATGCTCTCACACACACACATCACTATCAGCCAAACAGCTGAGCTTTCCTTAGAGCAAAGCCTTCCCAAGCAATCCTGAGGAGGACATGTCAGTTTCTGTGGAAGGGAAAGAAGGGACTAGACTCTCACCTTCCCTCCTATCGTACACAGTGACAGCAGTGGGAGAAAGCAAGCATTTATAGTGTTAGCCAGGAGTGGCAAATAGGTTTCTGTTTTGTGTCCCCAGCAAGTGGCGATGTCCAGGGAAGCAGAGAAGACAGGAAACCTTTGCCACACTCAGCTGCACAGAGGGCCACAGCTGACCCCCAAAGGAGGCAGCGCTGGATTCGTTTTGCTGGCAAAGACAGCCTTGATTTCTGAGTATACTTTCTTCCCCCAAGATAAGTAATTTTTTTTCAATTTGTACAAATTGGGGGGGTACATTTGCAATTCTGTTGTGTATACAAATTATGTGGTGGTCAAGTCTGGGCTTTTAGGATATCCATCATCCAAATAATGTACATTGTACCCATGAACTAATTTCTTGTGTCTCAGCCCCTCCCACCCTCGCCTCTCCATGTCCCCCTAGTCATCGGTCAGCTCTCCAAGCTCATGTGTGCACATTTTTAAACAGCCGTTTATAAGGGAAGCTGTGTGGAGACATTGTAGAAAACAACACAGAGATTTCTCACAGAATTAATAATAGAACTACCATTCAATCTAACAATTCTTTTCCCAAAGGAAAAAAATAAATACATCATAAAGTTACTGCATGTGTATGTTCATTGCAGCACTATTCACAGTAGCAAAGACAGGAGATCAACCTTAGTGTTTGTCAGTGGATGGATGGATAAAGCAATGTGGTATACACACAATGGAATACGACTCAGTCATAAAAGGAAATTATGTCATTGGCAGCAACGTGGATGGAATTGGAGGTCATTATCTTAGGTGAAAGAAACCAGGCACAAAAAGTCAAACATAACAGGTGGATGTTAAAACTTCAGTTTAAAACTCATAAGTAGATGTTAAAACTACACCTTTATTTAATAAACTTTGTCCTGAAACACATTCTTCTTAGTAAAGTATCACAAGAATGGAAAAATAAATATCCAACGTACTCAATACTATTATGAAACCAATATATAAACAATTCCATGCTGTATGAATAATAAAACACAAATGGGGGGGGAGGATGATCGGCAGAAGGAGGGAGGCAAGTGGTGGGATCTCACCTGTGGTGCCCACCTGGTGAGGGGCTCTTTTACAACTGGATCTTTACCCTGAAAGTGAGAATTATATAACCTAAAAATTTGTCTGTTCATATTAATTTGAAATAAAGAAAAAAAATTTAATTAAACAAATAATAAACTTTTAGTTCTTCCTTTTCCAATTTTCCCAATAGTTTTTAAATTGACATATAATAATTGAACATATTTGTGGGGTACATAGTGATGTTTTGATATATATGATGCATAAGGCTCGGATCAGAGTGATTGGCATATCCGTCATCTCAAACCTTTATGAATCCTGAAGGTTGCCATCCATACATACCTAGGGAAAAAGGGAAATTGTAGCTAAATGCACCCCTATTTACAAAATACTCATTACCAAATTGTATAAAATATTTATGAAATGTTTCTCTACATGCTAATACATAAATATAAAAATGTGCTATAACATAAAATATGATGTGAGTTTTTATTATTTTTTTCCCATATGGCCACATGATAATGTCTTAGTGTCAGCTAAAGTCCTCCTGAAGTGCCACAGAGACTAGGACTTATTCCTGCTCCCCAGCTTTAATTTCCATCTTTTAAGAATTTCTTCCTATTCCTCTTCTTTCCCTACCGTTCCCAGCCCAATATTTTTTTGGTCCTTGTGCATGAAGACAATTATCTAACATTGCAGCTGTTTTTTTTCTTTTTGCTGTCCTATCAATGTTTGAGTCTATAGAATATTCTTTCAATATGCATTAGGTTACCCCATGTATTAGTCAAGATTTGTTGGGGATTCTAGTGAAAAATAGCCAGGTCAAGCTAGCACAAGCCTTAAAAGGTATTTGACTTATTCACTTAAATGCAAAGTCCAAGGATAACTTCAGGCATGGCTGTGTCCAGGGGCAAAAGTCATCCAAAGTCTCGGTCTCTCAGATTTACCTGCCACTGTATGTGAACTTCGTTCATCCCCTTGGTTTGCAAATGTCCTTTCAAAAAAGGCCTAGGGAAGGTGGTCGGCAGAGGTCCCAAGCATATTCACACACAAAATTCAGCTAGAATGCTGAATGACTTGTCATATTTTACACATTTCAGAAGTTCTTTCTTCCCTTGTTATTTCCTTCTTTCTCCTCCTTTCCTTTCTTCTTTTCTTTATTTCTTTTCAGCATTTATTGTCTCTGAAATCAGATGTATCCTAAACTTGCTCTCACCAGGTGGCATCTGAGACGCTCTTCAGAACACTAATGTGCTGGTGCCATCCAACCACTGAGATGGGCCACTGCTTCCACCCTTTGAGACTTGGAAATATTTCATCACTAGCCATCTCTCTGACTGTCTTTCTGTTTCCTGCACTAATTCACATTTCCTTTCGTTGTCCCGCCATTCTCCTGTGCCCCACACTACTTTCTTCATGCTGCCTCTAAATGTGTATAACATTACACTCCAAGAATGGTCTAACTGGAAAGGACGGTGTAGGCCCAGCTAACTCCCTTCTCCTCCGTGCCGACATTAATAAGCCAGTACTCCCTTTGGTTTCTTTGTGTTTTGGCAAACTTTTGCCTCTTTTCGATGTCAGTCCAAATACCTGGAGCATCCATGCACTGCTGTGTCACAATTTTCTTTTCTTTCTTTCTTTCTTCTTTTTTTTTTTTTTTTTTTTTTAAAGACAGAGTCTCAATCTCTCCCTTGGTAGAGTGCTATGGTGTCACAGCTCACAGCAACCTCCAACTCTTGGTCTTAAGCAATTTTTTGCCTCAGCCTCACGAGTAGCTGGGACTACAGGCACCTGCCACAATACCTGGCCACTTTCTGTTGCAGTTGCCACTGCTATTTTAGCTGGCTGGGGCTGGGTTCGAACCTAGCACCCTTAGTATTTGGGGCTGGCACCCTACCCACTGAGCCACAGGCGCCACCCGTCTGTCACAATTTTCTCATTGCATCCTTGATGTTATTTTTTTGGACACAAGAGAGGGGCTTTGCGTTTTTCTTGTTAAATTCAGTCCATTGAGATATTTTCAGATTCTGATTCTGGGATCCTGCAGATAGCTTTTCCTGTCACCTCCAGGCCATTTGAAAATGTGATTAGCATACTCCCTACATCATTATCATCTAAGTTATCGATGAAAATGATGACAGTAGACAAGACGGCCTGGAAACACTTGAATCTAACCCTCCCTCAAGGGTGACATGCTTAGCGCCTATATCAGTCAAAGTCCGCCCAACAACACAGAAACCACCCTGAGCATTTAAAACAGAGAGAACTTAATATAGGGGAGCTGTTTCACAGACAAGGGAAGATCTAAGAAGCCAGATAGAAAACAGCAAGGTGACCCAGAAGGCAGTGACAACAGGAAGCCACTGTCACAGGCTCCCCAGTGATCCAGGGAGCGTTAGCTAGATCCGCCAGCAAAGGATGGCACTGACGAGACACTGCCCTCCCTCCCATGCCCCCCAGGCTTGCCAGCCTTCCCTCCTCCAGCCAAACCCAGCTATGAGGTGGCTGATCCTGGAGCTTGGGAAACACAGACAGCTTAGGTCAACCCTGTGACAGAGAGCAGCTAAATAGATCAGGAGGAGATTCGAGTTCATACACGCCTCGGACAGCTATAGCCTTTTTTGTGTAGGATTGTTTCATCAGTTACTGATAGATTGTTATTGAATCCAAGGGGATTTCTCCATCTTGCTCATAAGAAAATAAGGAAAGAGTTTAAGTGCCCTGGTAAAGTCCAGATCCATAATATTGACCTGTTTGAGTTATCCTTCTAGACTGATAGTCCCGTTAAGTGAAGGGACAGGATCACTCCATCATGACTATGTATTAATGATCCTACATCTTCACACATCACTAGTACACACGCACAAGTCAGCGGCCACAGCCTGCAGGCAGATCTGACCTGTCATCACCGTACTCACTCGTTCACTGTGCCATGAAGCCAGAGTCACGTCACTGTGACAGAGACGACACGGCCTGCAAAGCCCAAACATTCACTCTCTGACCCTGTATAGAACAAGCCAGCCCCTGAGTATAATTTGCAGACCCCGCTCAACAGCAGACATACCCATCTCTATTCTTTTTGTTCCTTCCCTTTTTTCCACTTTCTGTCTTACATGGTCAGTAAGGATGTGATGGGCTGAACGTTTGTATCCCCACCAAATTTGAATGGTGATGGCATCAGGAGCCTTTGAAAGGTGATCAGGTCACAAAAGGAGAGGCTTCACCAATGACATCTGTGCCTTTATAACAGTGGACACAAGAGAGCTTACTGCTTCTCTCTCTGCTGTCCACCAGGTGAGCTTCTAACAGGAAGATGGCCTTCTTGGATTACCAAGAACCCAAATATGCAGCACCCTGACCTCTGACTTCCAGCCTCCACAACTGTGAGAGATAATGCTTAAGCCACCACATCTGTGACATCTGTCACAGCAAACTTAACCCACTAAGATAGTGATTGGTCCGTATCACTTGTTCATTCTTTCTGAGGGACCTTAAAGTGTCCCACATGGCCTACACAAAAGGGTCCCTCATTACTTCTCTGGCCTCATCAGCCACCCTGACCCTTGTCCACTCCTCTTGTTTGAGTCGGTCCAGTATAAGTTTGTGAGTTCTGATTCTCCTTCCTGCTGACTCCCAAGGCAGACCTGGCCCCCTGCTGCAGGGCCTTTGCACCTGCTGTTCCCCTCGCCCAGCCACCCTTGCTCCAGGCATCTCCGCTGTGGCTCCCGCTCTCCCTTCCAAGCATTACTTCCAAGTCAGGCTTTTCCTGACTTTCCTATTCAAAGTCACACTCACTATCCTTCTCCTTACAGATCCCTCATCTCCTTCTCTGCTTTACTTGTCTCCAAAGTACTGGTCACCTTCTGGCATAATTTTTTTTTTGAGACAGAGCCTCAAGCTGTCACCCTGGGTAGAGCACTGTGGCATCATAACTCACAGCCACCTCCAACTCCTGGGCTCAAGTGATTCTCCTCCCTCCGCTTCCCAAGTAGCTGGAACTACAGGTGTCTTCCACAACACCCAGTTATTTTTTGTTGCAGCTGTCATTGTTGTTTGGCGAGCCCAGGCTGGATTTGAACCCACCAGCTCAGGGGTATGTGGCTGGCACCTTAGCCGCTTGAGTCACAGGTGCCGAGCCAGAACTACTTTTTTATTATCTGTTCTTTTCCCAATCCTAAAATGTACTCTCCCGGAGGGCAGAACTTTTGTCTTGCTTGTTTACAAACGTAGCCCCAGCACCTAGAATTTGCATTCTAGGCAAATAATAGATGTATGATAAATACTTTGGGAATGAATGAAGATCAAAACATGAACTCTGTGAAAACCCCACACTGTACCCCAGAAGTGCATTAATGTACATAGTTACCATTCAATAAAACAAACAAACAAACATGAACTCATTTAGAGCAAGTGGCTATTCTTTTGTCGTCTCTTCACACATCTCAGGTTCTCATTAGAGTCATCTTTTGCAAGCAAGGAGAGCAAGTAAAGAATCAACCCATCAGAAAAGAGACTGATTCAGTGTGGCAAGAAAAAAAACGTGTTGGAATTTGCGTGCAAGTTAGTCACCAAGGAGATTACCAGTCAACGTTTAAAAAAACCAATGGTAAAGAATCTTGAAAAGGTCATGTCTAGGAACTCCAGGTAACAACTCTATTTGTTAATTGCTGTTTTAAGGACTTGTCCCTTCCCCTCCGCAACCCAAGACACCCCTTTAATAAAGTCGCTATAACTTAACTCTATATAAGTGTAACAACTGCATCTGAAGAGCTTGAGAATTTTGTCAAGAAGAAGTCAGAAATAATACTTATTCATATTATTATTATTCCTTTTTATTTCTTGAAAAGTCCACTTCTGGGGACACCACCTAATGCCTGTGTTTTGCTGATCTCACCATATTCTAATAATAATATTTCATTATTATTCCTCTCATTTCTTCATTCTTCATCCCAAGAGGTCTTAGGATGACAAAAGTGTAAAACCCGAAAACCTCAAACTTTTCAAACTCAAGAGAGTCTTGTCATGGGCCTAACAGAATATAACTGCTCTAAATAATTGATTGGGCAAACTATTTTTATTTCACTATCAGACAGTATCATTCGCTTTAAGACTGTTTTTTGGTCAAGTTGACCTTTTAATATTTTGAAATTTGTCTAACTCTACAATATTGCATTTTTGTGTGTGCAAGTTTTTAATTGGACATTTTGAATCTGAGCCTTTGGCACAATTGAAATTCCTGTATGCTGTTACCATTTCGTTTGTTTACTTGTTTTAAAATAAATCTTTTACTTTAGAATATCACTTCTTTATTCCAACTGCCCTCACTGTTGCTAAGTTTGTAGCTCTTTCTTATTTTCTAATTATAAAATTATATCTCCTTTTGTATTACCTTACTGAAACATTTTACACGTGTTCAGATAGGTAAAGCATTGTTTCAGATCTGTAAGATAATTTCATTGTTTTTCTACAATTAAACATGAAAGTATTCTGCCAAAGAATCTTTGTTCTGAGTCTCCGGAAAGAGGAGAAACTCACAGAAGGGAACTATTAAATGATCTGAGCCATTTCTGATGGTTCTTTAGTTTCAACTACAGTGCTGATGATTTACTTTAAAATATTCTTTTTTATTATTATTAAATCATAGCTGTGTACATTAATGCAATCATGGGTACAGTGTGGTGTTTTCATATACAGTTTGAAATATTTTCATCAAATTGGTTAACTTAGCCTTCATGTCATTTTCTTAGTTATTGTGTTAAGACGTTTATATTCTACTTTTAGAAAGAACTACTTGTACCCTTAAAAGATAAACCATAGACATGATCCCACCAATCATCCTCCCTCCAGTTAACAAAAACACAATTAAAAGAAAGATTTAATTGTACTCTCAGCACTAACGTAAAACTGTTTCAAATGACCTTCATTTTCTTATTTCACAACAGCCTTTTGTTCCAGGTTTTTCCATCTGTTTGCTAAGCATTTTTCAATGGAAGTCTCAATTAGAAGAAAAAAAAAGGGAGTAGGGGACAATCATTTAATTCAAAAATTAATTTGGAGATCAAGCAACTGACTTAGGTTCATGCCAGCAACTTAAGGCTTCCCAGCTCTGGCCACATGACCCCAAGGAGCTGAGCGGCTGTTGGGCTGCCCTAATCCTTCTTAATTTGAGTGCAAAGAAACTCACATGTGTTTCTAAGAACACTGTTGGAAGACAAGTCCGTTTTTGGGGACACCACCTAATGCCCTTGTTTTGCTGAGCTCACCATATTCTAAATTAATTTTTAAACCACACATAAGGAAAAGAGAGTGGGCTGGGGAGGGGAATAGTTAGAAGCAGTTTGTGTCTCATGTGTGAAAATAATTACTGGAGGAGTCTTCAAAGACTTTCTTCATACCGGGACATGAGTTGTTTTTACGTTGTGGTGAAGCCCCAGTGCTGAGGAAGACTGAGTTCAGCCCGCCCACCCCACCCCCAACTCCTCTGAGAGCTGGGGAGAGGCACCCGGATCTCAGCCTGGCAGGCTGCTCCTCTCCCTTTGTTTGGAGCCCTAGGTTCACTGGTCTTTAGAGGAACTTAATTAAAATCCATGGACAATTTTCCAGGAAGTAGATTAAGCCCTTATGGTAAATGCTCTCTGTTAGGAGATTTTAATTCCCCCCAACATGTCTTAACTTGGGAGAGGAAAAGCCTAAAGCCCCAAAACTTACGGTGGGTTTGCCATCCGTAAGTCTGAAGACTTGTTGGGCAACTAAGTTTTCAAAACTTTTTATCTGGAGTGTGCTCATCAAAATGGAAAACCAGGAAACCAGAAAGGCCTGGATGTTCTTGGGCAAAACTGCAGTGTAGAAGGTGGTTGTCTCCTGTGCAATCTGTTTCTTCTTTCTTCAGCCTTCTTTCCCCTTGGTGCCAATCTCCAGCTCTTCAAAGAACCTCTGTCCTTAATGCAAATGTTCTTCCTCCTCCTTCACCTGCACACAGCCAAACTTACTCTCAAGAAGGAGATGGAGCAAACTGTTCAGACGAAGGAATAAATAACAACTAGTATTCACTGGCCTCTTGCTGTCTGCCAGCCACTGGCCTCAACACTTCACATGGACTGCTATTTAATTCTCACAGCAGCCTTATACAGCAGGCATTATTCTTATTCTCATATTACGGACCAGGCTAGGGATTTCCAGCATTCATGCAGGGATTCCAACCCAGGAATCCTCATCACAAAGCTTATTTTCTCAGTCATACAACTCTATAGTCATTCTACCATAGTGTATGGGCACCAGACAGCTGCTGCCACGTCTCCCAGAGCAGGTGTCTTCGATTAGGAGATTGCGATAAGCAAAAGAGGCCGTAATTGTGTATGTTTCTAATCAGTGAAGCCTTCCTCTAGAAGAGCAGCGGTTCTCAGCCTGTGGGTTGTGACCCACAGAAACTGTACAAAAGGGTCACAGCATTAGGAAGGTTGAGAATCACTGCTCTAGAAGTAGTAGTCTTTTCTGGCCTTGCCATTGGCCTTCAAGTACTCTAATGACCCAATTTGGAGAT
Organism: Galagoides demidoff; assembly: GCA_963574575.1. Classification (NCBI taxonomy): domain Eukaryota; kingdom Metazoa; phylum Chordata; class Mammalia; order Primates; family Galagidae; genus Galagoides; species Galagoides demidoff. The sequence goes on from CAUYQV010006488.1 coordinate 57,855, forward strand.
GGAGTTAAATAATATTCATAAACCTGTAAGCCTGGAGTGGTAAGGCGAGTAAAGATATTCAGGGAGTCATGGCCTTTTGGGTTGCATGAATCTCTGAAGTCATCTAATCCAACTTCCTACCCAAGCAGGAACTCTCTTTCCCAATCCTTGCAGGATAGCCTGTAAGCCTCTTACTGCCAATGCCAGAGAGCTCATTGTGGGCCTCAGCTGACTGACTTCACCGACTGTGAAAGTGTTCTATTCATGCTGAATGCAAGCCTGTCTTCTCTGTAAGTCCCGTCTGCATGTAGGGTAGGGTAAGTACACAGGAGCTGCCCTCTGCTCTCCTCTCCTCAGACTTCCCAGGTAAAATGACATCTTCAGCTCACTGTCATGACCGGAGGGAACACAACAGGGTTTAGGATTTGAAACCCCAGGAGGCCAGCCCCACTAGCAGCACCTCTGAGGGTGAAACAGTTAAGTTCTACTATTTCCAATAGCACTTACATATCTAGGGATTGAATTTCCCCAAACCATCTGACTTCCAACCAGACCTCTTTCCTGAAATCCACACTCTAAATTCCCCTGTGGATAGCATCTCTGCCCCTTGCCCTTGTCCTAACCCTGGCTTTTAATAGTGACCCACAGAAATAGAGCAAAGTGGGATGCATGGGTCCAGTGCTGGGCTGCGTGCATTTTTGTTTCACAGACCCCAGCCATCTGAGGTGGGTGGTTATTTTCAGAACTCATGGCTGTATTTTTTTTTTAATGTTAGCCACTTTGATTTTTTTTTTGCTGTTTTTGGCCAGGGCTGGGTTTGAACCCGCAATCTCCAGCATATGGGACTGGTGCCCTACCCTTTTGAGCCACAGGCGCTGCCCCTCCACATGATTCTTTAAAAAAGCAAGCACGCTGAGAGGCTGGGGCAGGAGGATCCCTGAGGTCAGAAGTTTAAGACCAACCTGGACCAGAGCAAGACCCTGTTAGTACTAAAAATGGAAAAAAGTAGCCAGGTATGGTAGCACATGCCTATAGTCCCAACTACTCTGGAGGCTGAGGCAGGAGGATCACTTGTGCCCAAGGGTTTGAGGTTTCTGTGACCTATGATGAAGCCACCTCACTCTAGCTGACCCAACAGAGCAAGACTCTGACAAAAAAAAAAAAAAAAAAAAAGGCAGCAAATCAATAAAAAACTGCTTTTTAAGATTTGAATGAAAAGTATTGCCCCCAAAGGTAAGTCTAGTATGCGTCCAGCATGGAGGTTTGAGGGGCTGATTTCTGGAAATTAGGCAGCTTTATTCAAGGAGGAAGGTCCATTATTTCTGGAACTGTCCCTATGAAAGGCTGAGAGGACAAGAGGGACTCACCTCTTGACCTCTAAACTCAGACCCAGAGTTTTACATGGTCTGAGAGGTAGCTGGGGCCCTGAGCCAGGTATTCAGCCTCCCGTGTAAACTCAGCTGACGAGGAGGCCCCACTGAAGCAGTTAGAGCTGATAGAAGAACAGGCGGAAGGGCTGGGTCCCTCCAGTGCTGATGACAGCCAAGCTCTGGGCTGCTGCCTAGGTTTCCCAAGGAAAAATTGGTGAAGACTTCCAACACTTTGTAAATGTAATTGGGGTATGCTGAAGAGAGATTAAATCAGAAGGTTCCACGCATGCTTTTTTATTGTTATTGAATATTTTGGCTCTCCCTGATATTTGAACATGTTTCTTAAAGACTGAATAGCAGAGATAATGAGTCATTTAGGTGAAGCATCATAGCGTGTTAAGAAAGACATTCTGACTAGAAGTCAGAATCCAGTTTTGTGGTTTCAACTCCAATACAATTAGCTGTGACCTTGAGCAAGTTGCTTAAACCTACGAACGTCTATGGGAGAAGGACTATAGCACTGCCCACACCAAAGATCTATCTGCACATCTGCCTGTCGAGTGGTCACTACAGTCTCAAGTTCACTGTGTCTCCAGGTTCAGCCTATAGAGGACTGAAAGGCTGCAGGAGCAATGGTGGAGAGAAAGCAGAAATGTGTGAAGGGCCCAGTGAAGGGTCACTGAATGGCAGCTCTTAAAGGAACCAAAGAGGCTGAAAGAGGGAATTAAATAGTGGTGTTGAGATAAACTGAAATAGGGTAGGGGCTACGTCTAATTATGGCGATGCCCAGCACAGCTTGGTATCCAGGAAGTGCCCCCAAGAACCCGCGACTGAAGGGGAACACTGGAGACCTTCAGTCAAGAGGTAGAACATGCTCCAGTACAGGGTTAAGCTGTGGGCTGGGGGCACTTCCATGCTTCCAATCCTAGCCAATGACTCTAGAAATACAGAATCAGACAACCAAAAAGGGCATTTTAGTGGGTTTGTGAGTGTTTTGGATCTGACTCATTTACATCAGAAAACTTGGGAAAAGCAAGAACGCAGGCAGATGATTCCACAATTCTCTCCAGAGCTGCCTGTGCAGATCTCTCTTGCAAGGCAGTGAGGCTGGAGGGAAAGCGGCCCCGCCACGCAAGTGAGCTCAGGAAACTGAGCAGGCCCTCTCACTCTTCTCCTTGTCCACGTGCTCTGGCTGCGTAGGGCAAGCAGTCTGGATGTTCTGAGCAGGACCCCACCTAGGCACGACGTTAAAGCAGCCACAGTTTGCCTTCTGCAGCCCAAATGCCTCTTTCTGCCATTTTCCCCTGAATGAAACATGTTGTTTCCAGAACCCTTTGACTTAGAGATCTGGCAGTGGGAGCTCTGGGGAGTAATCCTTCAGCATTATTTCAAAGTTATTTTTAAAGATGATCACTAGCACAATGATGCATTCCACTAGTCCTACTTAACTGCTATCACCAAATGCGCACTTAACTGCATGCCACCGAATGTGTACTTAACCCTCCACAAACTCACAGTGGACAAAATATATTGAGAACCAATGATCTGGCTTCCAGTCCTCCGAGCCTCTGATCCTGTAAAATGGGAGGATTTCCATAGCTCTTTTGGCATAGAATGTGGTTAATTCCATTTGTGAATAGAGACTCCAAATCTGCTCCAAATCTTAGTTCAATTATCACCTGGGTTACAAGTTGCCTACCTCAATGTGTTTCCATTCGAGCAGTACTGTTCTACTCTATGACCAAGCTTCTTAAGCCAGTTATTGGCCACTGTGCAAGGTAACACAGGACACAAAGAGTTAGGTGTTATTATCCAAATGCATTCTAGCAATCCAAGGACACCGTGCCCTCCTGATCGCTAAGAAACAAAAACAAAATTCCCCCAGATATGTGAATCTCCTGAATAAAAAAGCAAGATTGAGGAGGAAGACCAGACTGGAAAACAAAAAAGAAAAGGAACCTCCAGGGGGAGGTGGCAGATGGTCCACCAGGTGGGCTCTGACAGTCCACAGAACTGGCCAAACTGACTGGTGGACCAGGCAATTCTTAGCAAGGATTGCAGTGTGAGCCAGAGTGCACCAGCCATATGGCCCCTTGCCCATCATCACTCCCAGTGACATTCCAACCAGATAAGCAATGCATTCATTGCTGGACAGGGTTTGAGGGGCACCGTGGAGAAAGTTAAGAACAGGCAGGCAAGTGATATTGGACTAGAGCACACAATCAACCCAAATCTAACAGGTTCCAACATGTCTGAACAGGTAACTAGCAAGGTAGCTTAACCTTTGGTCTCTGCACACCCGGGACCATTGTCCTGAGAAAGATTTGATTTATTCAAAGAAGTAATTAAATCTGGTGGCACAGTGCTAATCAGGATAGCATTCGGCACTCAGAGATATGCGCTGGAAAATTCTTTTGCTCCCCTTTGCGAATGCCCAAACCCTGGGCACATTATTATTCAAGTTTCTAATTAAAAAGGAACAGAAAGAGTTCAATAACCTGGGGCAATCCATCATGCTCATGACCTAATAAAAGAATGCAGGGCGCAAAGGCCCACCCCTCTACTGGGCATGGAGGCTGTGGGAGCAAGCCAGGAGTCCTTGCTTCTTTACCTCTCTGCTGACTTCACTGTCATGCTGCATAGTTGCTGCTAAACTGCACGAAAGGTATTTCTAATCTCATGACGGTGACTGGAAGGGTTGAAGAACACAAATTAAGCCTCAGAGCAGCACAGCTGAGTAAGAATGGAAGGTCAGTCAGTTGACTCTTCCCACAATTCCCCGAACAAGGCAATTATTCATGAAGGAAATTTCAAATTATTTTCATTAGACTTGTGTTTTACCAATCTAACCAAAGTGATTAATTAGGGATTAAAATATTTACTCTGCACATGCTGCCTTGGCTCAGCACTGGCATATTTAAGCATTGTGCTAAAAGGGTCAGCTGTTTCCAGTATTGTTTGGAATTCATTTCCAACTTTCCATGTAAAGGGCACTGACACGCATGTCTGTACCGTACTCAGGGTCCCTCTGGGCTCCGAACTGGAGAAGCAGAAAAAGGCGCCAGACTTCCCACCCTTTGACCCCAGATTTCTTACCTGTTATAACCACTTTGTGTCAATGGTCACAGTTTTTCTGTATCCACATCTTTGAAACAAGGTATCGAGAATGCTTAGGGACAAGGGACACCCCTAATCAGTGACACATGGTAGCATGTGGTGTACAGAGCGAGACACCAAGGCACGTGCATGGGCAGGGGGCCACAAAGAACAGAGGATTTTCTGAGACTTTAGAGCAGTGGTTCTTAACCTGTGGGTCGGGACCCTTTGTAACAATGGAAATACATCCTGCATATCAGATATTTACATTACGATTCATAACAGTAGCAAAATTAAAGCTATGAAGTAGCAATGAAAATAACTTTATGGTTGGGTGTTACCACAACATGAGGAACTGTATTAAAGGGTCGTGGCATTAGGAGGCATTAGGAAGGTTGAGAACCATTGCTTTAGAGGGATTTTCAGCACTATGGGACTCCACAAAGCAAGTCATAAGAACGGTTGCCAGCAATGAGACACTGGCAGGGGGACTGCTTGTTCATGAGAAGGCCAGGCCTCCCTCGGAGCCCAGCCGCACCAGAGCATTCCCCTAAGTTCAAATCTACTGCTTCTTTGTGAGACTTCAAATGGTACCAGCACTGGAGATGTGCCTGTCTATTACTAAGTTTCCAGCTTTTAAGAGATTGCTAAAAATCCACACCGACAGAAGGCAGGAGAATGCTCCCTCGCATCGCTACTGGGCACTCAATGAAGGGGTGTGACCCGGGGACCCATGACCGCACCTCTGAAAGTTCACAAAGGGATGTTAACGAGATGCAGGTGAGGCTCAGGCATTTTTCATTTTGCCAGCATCGCTAATGCCACTTCTTCAACTGTTCTCCCAAGCCTTCAGAGACAGAGAAAAAGATCATATATCTACAATTATATAGTGGACACTATAGGAACAAACCAATTAATTGTTCTGAAAGCTGAGATGGTGAATACAAAGTGGTGAGTGTGGGAGGGGGTAAAAAAAACCAAGATTCTTGTAGGGTACAGTTCAATAGAAAGTTAAAGGGAATAAAGAGAAAGGGAAAGAGAGTTAAAGGGAAGAGTAAGTCCAAGCATTTGTCTGCAGGGTTAGGCAGAGTGCACAGGGAAGAAGATGGGACTGTGTCTGAGGAAAACCTTCAGGGCCGGGTGCACTGATGCCAAGATTCAAAACATCCACTGGAGAGTGACATGGCCACAGTACCCCAGGCAGAGGAGAGCTGCTGGATTGGTCACAGAAGGGAGAATGGGAGTTTCAGGGGAGCGTTGAGGCCACGAGCCAGGCTGGCTGGAGCCCAAGGAGACAGCTGGTGTGGAGACGTGGATGTAGCAGCAGGTACATCACACAGCTCTGTAGTTCATCTAGGAACAGTAATAATAATCATGAAAATAATTTAGGGAATGCTTTCCACAAGCCAGGTTCTACATACCGGTAGGCCCTGTTTCACTTTCCTCAATCCCCACAACAATTCAAGGCCAATTTTATACACACTAACTGAGAGCCATACAGTTAGTGTCTATCAGAGAGCAAAGCTTATGCTCTTCATGAGCACAAAATATGGTCTTATTAGAAGAGAAATGGGATGTGAAGAGATGGGGGGTGGGAGCACAGCTGGGGAGCGTTCGACAGAGTAGCAATAGCGTAAGGCAGTGTTTTCAACCTTTGTTATTGCCCAGCACACTTTGAACCTATTTAAACTCTTCTGGCACACTTAGATTATAAAAATAAAAATAAAGAATATACTTATTGTGCTTTGAACTTCTTTCAAAAATAATTTAGTTATCTTTAAACATTTTTGCCGCACACCTAAGATCCTCCCACAGTACAGCAGTGTGCCCTGGAGACGCTCCAGGTGAAAATCACTGCCTAGAGGGATAGGACCTGGAGGAGTAAGGGACTCTTTCACTCCAGACAACAGTGTGGTCTAGAAGAATTTGGGGAACACACTTCGAGGGAAACCAGCAGGTGTGAATTCTAATTTAGACTCAAGTCCCCCAAAGTCTTGTGACTTTAGGGAAATCTCTGTGCCTTAGCTTCCTCCTCCACTCAATAAAAACAATATGGTACCTCTTACCCACTTTACAGGCTACACAGTAAGGATGAAATACACTAAACTGACTGAAGCCAGTTAATTAAAATGGCTTACAATTATTTGGCCAAATGATACGAGCCAGCACTTTCCTGTACACTTCACACACTCTTTCCTTTAGCTCTCACGATAATTCTGTGCCTAGAAGAGAAAAAAAGAAACATTCCATGAACTTTAAAGAACCACAGGTATATAAGGTTTTATGATTATGGTTCTATAGGAAGTAGTAACACCCAGCCTAAACAGGAGATGGTAAAAAAAAAAAAGAAAAATCTCTGAACCTTCTAGAAAAAGAAAAGGGTAGAGGCTGAGGTGAGGCACGCATAAGTATGTGATCAGGAATCATGTAAAATACTGGCAGGCTCGACTGCAGGGGACGCTTCACAGAGAAGCAACCTTGGTTACCTGAAATTATGAATAACTGAGTTTGGGATAATCTTGGTCCTATTTCTGGGAGAAAATGTATCAGATATAAAACAAGTTGATCTTGGCTAGCAGCTTTGAAACATTATCTGCCCCTAGAAGTCGGCCATGTTTCAGGGTGTTTTAAGGCCTTTACCTTATATCTAACTTCTATGGCCACTGCAATCGCACCGAGATGAAAAAGATGCTAACAGGATTTGCATTCCTTACTGGAATAGGACTGCTGCGAGCAAACAGTTCAGAACTTACTTGTTAGCAATATTATTAGAAGTCTCAATTGCTTTCCTCACAGGGCAAAACGCCCTGAGGGGAAAGAAGTCACCTGCCACTTTCTAATGTTATTTAATCTTTTTAGTCTGTCTGAGCTGTAAACTGTCAATCACAGTTAATGTTTAGTCACCTTGAATGCTGTTTAATCAGTAGAATGCTTAGTATATCTATAAATACCTGATGACACAGGAATTAAGTCTTCACAATAATTACCACACTACATCATTTGACATCATTACTCACAGGCAAGGCCAAAACCATTGTTAATCTCTCCTGGTTTTTCAGTAAGAAATGTTTCATTACTGCCACGTAACTAGAATAGTTATTTCACATGGAGAAAACGGGTAACTGAAATTTGCACATGGCACTGTTTATAATGTCTGAACGGCACCGTCTGTCTTTAAACGCTGGTGATGACAAGATAATTATGACCATGTGAACTGATTGCCAAGTGCATGCAGCAAGAAACCAGGGTGGCTCTTGGTCAGAATTGATCGGTGATTAATGCTCTGTGCGCTGAGGTTCTTGTTAATGCATGCAACTTACCAAGGCCAGTGCAAGAGGACTTTATTTTAATGTCAGGAAAAAAGACTGTAGGTCATGTGTTGTTCCTGGCCCTGCGGCTGTAGATTGTTCTTTCCTTCTATCTTTCCTTTCTGTTTTCTTTCCTCTTTCGCTCTTTCTTCTTTATCTTTTGTCTATATTTTACAAAAAAAAAATATAAACAGATTTTAAAAACACATTGAAAGTATAACCATTTGGTGTAACATACAACAAATACACATTTGGTTTAACATACTTCTGTGTTAAATCTTCAGGCCCAGCGTCAAGTGCCTGCTTGCCACGGTTCTTGGAATGCTGGTCCGAGGACCCCAAGCTTGTACACATGGCTCCGTCCTCGTAACCACTGGGATGGGTTCAATTTTGAGGACTATGGAAAGACTGGCAAAGGTGCAGAGTGTTTTGTTAGAGCGGGTAGCCGTCTCCTCCTTCTTTCCCTTCGTTCCTTTGTTACAAAGGCCAGGTCTTGGCAGGACAGGGCAGCGAGTTCTGCCCGCCAGGAGGACACGCCCACTTGTCCACGAGAGGTGCAGTGTGACCTGCCTAGGAACCCTGTGGACTTGCGGTGGTCCCTGGTAACAGTCTGGGACTGCTTCTTGCCCTGGCTGCTTTGGGGGACATAGGTCCACGTCTCCTTCATATTCTCCAGCACCACGTCACGGTGCCTGTGGAAGGCTTTCCAGAAGCTTCCTGTTATGGTGGCTTTTACTGAGCTCTCAGGCCTGTTCCTGACACAGCACATGGGTGTCGCGGTGGGACCCTCGGTGGCCCCTCCCCCCTCCTCTGTGATCCCCCTCACCCTCCACCTCACAAGGCAGTGCATAAGGAGGCGCTCTCGGGGCACCGGCTCCCCCTCACTGCTTCTCCTGCCCTCTGCTTTCTAGGATATACTTTAAAACGTGGGTTTTCCTGTCTGGCTTAAAGAGAGCACAGGAAACTCACTCATTCCTTCATTTTTTCATTCACCCCACAAGCACTTTGTGAGCGACACTGTGCACTGTGTGAGCCAGCTGCTGCTCCACTTGCTGGACAGCAGGGAGCAAAGCGGAGGAAAGTCCCCGCAGAGAGGGAAGAAACCAGGGGCGTGCCGGAGAGCGCACGAGGACCGCACCCGCCCAGGAGCATCAAGGAGCAGGGGCCGCGGTTTCAGTGGACGGCCCAGGAATCCTCCCCGACGAGGCAGTGCTTGGGTCGAGGAAGTGAGGGGCGCGTTGGGGGTGGGATGGGGAGAGAGTCTCTGCGGTGGGTGGGGGGTGCCGGGAGACCGGAGTGGTGCGGAGTGAGGGGAAGACCTAGGCCGCTTGCACCTGCTTGTCAGTCAGCCTGAGGTCTCCTGAGTGTCTGCACACTGGGACGCAAAGCTATAAAGGTCGCTAGCAGAGGAGTGTCACGATCTGCTATCACTCCGAGTCATTTTAGTGACTATGTTAAGGACAGGCTAGAAACCCAAGGGCAGAAGCGGGGAGACCAGTAGGAAGCTATTGCGGTACTGCAGGTGCTGAAGTCAGGCCAGCGCGATGGTGGCCTCCGAGGTGGCGAAGGGAAAGCATGTCAGACGTGGTGTGGAGACAGAGCCAAAGGAATTGATCCGCAGGTCAGATGTGGGGGTTAACAATGATTTTTAGCCTGGGCAGCTGGAAGGATGAGGCTGACAAAAATGAACATGGTTCAGAGAAATGCAAATCAAAACCACCCTGAGATATCACCTAACCCCAGTGAGAATGGCCCACATCACAAAATCCGAATCTGCAGGTGCTGGTATAGATATGGAGAGAAGGGAACACTTTTTCACTGCTGATGGGACTGCAAACTAATACAGTTCTATAGAAAGACGTATGGAGATTCCTCAAAGAACTAAAAGTTGACTTACTATTTGATCCCACAATCCCATTACTAGATCTCTACCCAGAAAAAAAATAAAATAAAATTTTACCACAAGGATATTTGCATTAGAATGTTTATTACAGCTCAATTCACAATTGCCCAGTTATGGAAGCAATGGAGGTGCCCATCAACCCATGAATGCACTAGCCAACTGTGGCGTAAGTATACCATGGAGTACTGTTCTCAGCCATAAGAAGGATACTTCACTTCTTTTGTGTTTACCTAGATGGAGTTAAAAGACACTCTTCTTAGTAAAGCGTCACAAGAATGGACAAACAAGTCCAGGGTGCTTAGTACTAACGTGAAACCAATAGATAAACAACTACATACCCACACGAAAGAAAAACACAAATACAGTCTAGCAAGGGGGAGGGGAGAGGAAGGAGGGATTGGTAGTATCTCACCTAATGTGCACCGTGTAAGGGTGTTCAGCACGCCCTCTGCAGGGTGAGGGCCTCAACTGCAAACTGAACTGCACCTGAAAATACAATAATGTAACCTAAACCTTTGTACCCTCGTATTAATATCTGATATGAAAATAAATAAATAAACAAAATGTAGATGGTGTTTAAAGCCACGAGACTGAGGTGAAGTCTCAAGGGAAAGAGCTCAGAAAAAGAAGACACCCAGAGGCTAAGTCCTGGGTGTTTCAGCAGGAAGGGGCCTGGGAGCTGAGGAATAGACTAGTTCAGGTGATGCTCCCTGCTATAACAAACAAAGCCAAAAAGTAAAAATGGGACAGATGTAATCACCATTTATTTCCCACTCACATAATGTCCAAAATGGGTTTTCCTAGTTGGAGGGTGACTCTCCTTCCATTAGGTCACAGAAGAGGGTAAATGGGGGATTTAGGGCCATACCTAGAGGTGGTACCTGTGGCCCTTCTAAACTTCAAGGGAGATTTGGAAATGCATTCTGCCTGGGTACCCATGAAAAATGGGAAGCAGATTTGGCAAACAGTATCTCAAGGAGGCTCCAGCAAAGGAGAGTGAGGAGACTGGTAAGCAAGGTGGTAGACAAGCCAGTAGAGTGGGACACCGAGGAAGCCGGCGAGGAGAAGGTCTCACGGAGGAGAGAGTGGCCCACTGTGTCCAATGCAGTTAAGATGAGGGCTGAAAACTGACCATTTTAATTTATTAATGAGTGTCTTTGGTGACTTTGACAAGGGCAAATTTGGTGGGTGATAGGCAATGATGTGTTGAAATGAATTTAAAAAGAAATAAATGAATTTTAAAAGAAATAAAGAAATTGGGCATAGACAGCTCTTTCCAGAGTCTGTTGAATGTAAATCAGCAGAAAGACCTGCCTTCTTGGAGTTCACCCTGGGTGGTTCAAATGAAGAAACCTTAAGAAAAGTATTACTCATAGCAGCATGGGCGGGGCCAAGGGATTAAAAACAGATGGTGAGGTGCTGACACTTGCTAGCAGAAAATTGTTGCAACCTCTAACCTGAAGGGGCAGGAGAAGAAATGAGGTTACCAGAACACACTGAGAGAAAACAGCAGAAAATGGTTGCTCAGTGGGAGCTGTGGTCTGAGACATAACCGGCTACTGCCTGAGACAGAACGGAGGAGAGGGCCAGGAGGAACCACCTCAACCTTTACTGTGACCCCCCTGCCCCCATCTCCAAGGATGGTCCAGATCTAACCAGAAGTCCATGACCAAGGGAGTCGGAAGATGTGATTCTCCATGGCACAAAGCAAGGCAGAATAGGGTCGAGAATGGACCAGCAGGTGGGCAGTGGAAGGACACAAAATACCTGACTCGGAGAGTGCTCAACTTGGATCAGAAGTGCAGGAACATTTGTTGCATCTTACACAGGATGGGTCATTTGCTTGGTTGAGTGTTCACGGGAGAGTTGCCATTATCCTCCCTCTTGACTGCCGCGTGACATGAAGAAAATTATGACTATTCCAAGTAATACTGAGCAGGTTCTGCCGAGGACTCCACACGTGCAGAAATTAGTACACTGTATTAGACGGGGTTCTCCAGAGAGACAGAATCAATAGGAAAGAGAGAGAGATGGATGAGAGGGGATTTATTAGGGGCGTTGGCTTGCGTAATTAGAGGGGCTGAAAAGTCACACCACGGTCTGCCTGGAAGGATTAGGAAAGCCAATAGCATGGCTTAGTCCAACCCTGAAGGCTTCAGAACCTGAAGGAAGTGGGACTCCACTAAGCGGGAAGGTCTGAGAGTGCGGGTGGCACCAGTGTGAACCCTGGAGCCCAAAGTCAGAGGACCTGGAGTTCTAGCAGCCCAGGGAAGGAGGTGAAGGGGGTCTCACCTCCAGGAGAGAGAAAGAATGAATTGGACTTTCCTCTGCCTTTTTGTCCTGTCTGGGCCCCACCCCAGTTGGATGGTGCCCTCCCACATCGAGCACAGCGCTTTCCCCCTTAGTCTGTCCTGACTGGCACCACAGTCTCTAGAAACACTCTCATGAATTCACCTAGAAGGGATACTTTGCCAGCAGTCTTAGTCAATTTTCTATTGGTAATAGAATACCACAGACTGAATCATTTATAACGAAAAGAAATTTATTCAGCTCAGTTGTTGAGACTGGAAGGGGTAAGAGCATGGCATGGGCTCCCAATCAGCATCTGCACCAGTCACAGCAGAAGGGCCCGGGGCACACAGGGTGAGCGCTCGCTTCTGTAACAAACCTTTCCCACTAACTAAACCACTCCCGGGACTGAAACATTGGTCCTTTCATGAGGAAGGAGGCCCCATGACCTAATCACTTATTAAAGACCCCACTTTCTTACATTGTCTCAGTGGCAATTATGTTTCAACATGAGCTTTGGCAGTGAGACTCCATGGATAGCACCAGCTATCTAGGCATCAACCTTCCTCAAACAGAATAATGAAATAACCATCTCACGACAAGGCACCCCACAGTGTTCTAAGGCACCAAATCAAGAGGGTTTACTTAATGCGTACATATTCCAGGTGATCTATATTTCACCAAGAAGAAAGTAAATCTGTGCTGGTAATCCCCGTGCAAAGTATGCTTTTTGATTATAAGGAAAGGTGAGGTCGTTGTACAGTTGTATCTTGTGTATATACAAACTCACACTCCCCCTATCTACAGAAGACAATTAAAGAGGGATTCCAGAGTGAACCAAAATCAACATGACCACTATGCCATCCACCCCTGCTCCCAGTTCCTCTTCTGGTTTTTGTGTAACGTAAGTACATCCAGGAATCATCTCTCCTTTGTGGAAGGGATAACAGCTTTACACGATATTCATGTTTTCAATAATATCCCACACAGAGCACACTTGAGGTTTCTTTTATAACTTTCCTAATCATCTTAAACCCAATACAATTAGCATTATCTAAATTAGTTATCAGTTTACCAAATTGTCTCCTCCTTTTTAAAAAATCATATTGCAAAATTATAGGTATAGCCATAGACAGAGCCAGTATTGTAAGCCTGCAGACATTTGGAGAGAGATAATGTTCTTAATCCTAATTAGAATTCTTTCCGTCTCCTAGATGAACTTCTCAGAATCAGGGGTGACCTTATTTTCATTTGGATAGTGGCGTGGTAAATCAACTGACTTTCATTTGTCTTGGAACACATCACCTCCTATTCAGATGGGCTATTTTTAAGCTCTGGGTCTTTTACTATCTTTCCACATTACTACATCTGCCCAAATATCCCTTTGTAATAGATCACATTCTATGTCTCTTATTCTGCAATATGATCTTAGTATAGTTTAACCATTGTGTAAGCCAGGAGTCCAATCTTGGCATTATGGTGTTTCTGTCAAAGTATTCCACAAAGACCAGAAAAATTGCTACTCATCAACTTTCGTTCCCCTGTTCTTTTGTAGCCCTAGAGTTTAAATCAGGCATGTGGACACCCAGCCATAGACGATACTGTCAGCCTTTTGTATGTGGGGTCAGCTATATGACCAAGTTCAGGCCAATGGGATGTGAGTGACTTCTGGGACCTTCACGTTAAAGACAAGCCACTTTCACCAGTGTGCCTCTCTTTCCCATTCCTGTGAGCTAGAACACAGATGTGACCACAAGCCCACTTAATTGCACAGACAAGGGCCAGGCCCCAAAGAACAGCAGAACAGTGACACGTTCCCGAGTGGCCTCATGGAGCAGACTGTCCCACCAGCCTGGAACACTCTCCCAGAACTATCTTCTTTAAGCTGCTGTATTTTAGATTTTTTTTTATTAATGCAACTTAACTAATACAGTTGTCAAATGAGCTAAACTTTTCAAATACAGCAGAAAAATGAGATTACATCAAGGCATACTATCTATAGGGTGTCCCAAAAGTTCCCATAAAAGTCATCATACACAGGGAAATGGGAAATTGTAGCTAAATGTACCTTTATTTACAAAAGTCATTACAAAAATCTACATGTACAGAATATTTTGTAAATATTTTGTAAAATTTTGATGACTTTATGGGCATCTTTTGGGATATTCTCTAGTTTCAAGCTGGAATTTCACTTTTCTGTAATTGTTCTGTTTGAGTAAGTAAAAACACGGAGTTACCCAGAATGTCTTCTTTCCTGATCTTGGAAGGAAGTGTAATTTACAACTCCCACTCTCAACTTTCCAAAGATTGTTCAGTCAAACTAGCAGCTGAAGAACTATTTTAAATAACATTGTAACTATTGACTAAACTGAAATGAGATCAATTATTCAGGAACAATAATTTTTTAAATGCATTTTTTTCACTGAAGATTTCAATTGCAGGTTTAGATGGCATTAGAGCATAAACAACAGCAAAGATAAATAATAATAATAATATTAATGGTAATGAACAAACACAAACAACCGACCAAAAAACACAGAGAAATGTGGATCTTCATCTTTTTTGATTTTCCAGTGGGTGTATCTGGGTATCCATCTGTTTGGCTGGTACAGTGAATAGTAAGTAATGTTTGTTAGTATAATTTATGAGCTGTCATTCGAAACCATAAAACATCTTCTCCAAAGAAAGTTGACTTCTGAGAACACTGTGACATAAAAAAAAATTACACAAGATTTCTTTTTATTTTTTACAGAAAATGTTCTTTCTAGACTACTTTGAATTTCTTACTAGAAAGAGTTTACACTGTGGCATTTGCTGTGATAATGAGGCATTTTTGTAAAGTAACAGAACAAATCAAGATGAAAGGTTTCTTGTGCCCAGAGGTTATAGCAATAGGTACATTTTTATCTTTCTGAACATTCTAGTGATTTGATATAAATATCCTTTAAATTGTCTCCCTTTAAGATTTGAGGAGGTACACACACACACATGCACACACACGCACATCCCTGTAACAGAAGTATGCAAAACCCCCACAGAGGACTGGGATATGTTGCTCACCCTGGGTCCCCATTATGAGCTCTGGGATCTTACAACTGGACATTTTGAAAAGCAAGTATTCCTTCAGTGCGGCTTCCAAATCAAGAAGCTGGCCCCAGACATGTGACTTCTGCTTCGAATCTGACTATTCAGGTTTTCTACAGCTCCCAGGGTCAAGGGTATAGCAACTGAAAGTGTTGGGAGATTCTGGAGCCCCCTGTCTGCACCCACTGGCTGGTGTGTGGCCTCCCTTGTTTCTGGGCTCTGCTCTTTCCTAATGGGCCTCTCCAAAATCAGGGACGCCTTCTCCATCTTCAGGTAGTTCCTCCAGCTCTTAACATTTTCTACACCTCCCCCACCTGTTCCACCCTTGAACGATGGTGTTCCTAGGGACTGGGACTTCACCTCCTATTAACATATACTCCCCGAGGAGCTCATGCAGCCCGTTGGGCACCTAGAACTCTCACTTGATTGTTTCTAGCCAGACATCCCACAGAAATGCCAAGCTCAGAAATAACTAAATTGAGCTCCAACCTCCCCCCCTTCAAGATTGTTTCTTTCTTCTATTTTCCATTGTAGTCAATTATTTACCCACCTCAGAAGCTCACGGGTAGTCTTCAGTCCTTCTCCATCAGCCCTCCCTCTAAATCCCCCCTTAGCTGAGTTCTGCTGATTCCACTTTTTAAGTGTCACAGGACTCTGTCCCTTCTTCGTATGTCATGATCTGGACACTTTCCCAATCAGACTCCCTGGTACCTCTCCCCATGAGTCACTCTCATACTGCCATTTGGGCACCCTTACTAACATGGTCATTTCTTTCTCTGATGGTCCCCCACCAAGGAAGCTTAGTGCTTAGAATGGAGCAAAGCCCAAAGCACTCAGCAGGGTTTGTGAGCCTTCCCGGTCACTGGTCTCCAGTCACTGCCCTGGAGCAGTTCCCTCTTCTGGCCTTGCCCCAGGTCAAGTCAGCAGCATGCCTTTTATCTCAAGCATAGGTGACCCTACCCACTGGCATCACCAGGAATGCCCACAGTTGTTCAAAACCTGGCTCATGCTGTGCTACCTGGGTCTTTCCAGACAGAACTGTTAACAGCCTCCCTTGTGTCACCTCTGTCCTTTGCACAGAATCTCTTTTTACAGTGTTTACAGAGCAATTATTGGCCTGCTTGTTTTTCTGTTTCTCCTAAACAACTGCAGATTACTTGAGGCTTGGGATTATCTTTTAATCTTTGTATCTCAGATCTACTCCAGAACCTGGCACCTCACAGGGTCCATGGTGTTCACTGGATGGATGGATGATGGACGAGCTGGCTGTGTGGGGAGGTTACTCACAGTGGCCACTGCAGCAAGGACCTTCTCTCTGCTTCAAAAACATGGCCCAAGAACTTCCTGAAAGGATAGCTTCCTGATTATCAATCTTTTATGTCTAATTTCTGTTTAGAAAACAAATTTTTAGAATACAACTCCAAGAAGAACCGAAATAAGTTTGTTGGACTGAACAAAGATCCCATGTTACAAACGCACTGCTTAGTCTGTCAGATGAGGACTAGGCAGGCGTCCTCAAACTACGGCCGCTGAGGACATTTATCCGGCCGCCGGATGTTTTTGCTGCCACTGCCTGTCCTGCTTAGCAGCCAACTCATCCCAGGGCCCGCAGTCTGGCCCTCCAATGGTCTGAGGGACAGTGAACTGGCCCCTATTTAAAATGTTTGAGGACCCCTGGACTAACATTAGACCAAAGGTGAGTCAACATCCATGTCAAAGTCTTTGCACGGACTTTTTCTGCACACATCT
>CAUYQV010006489.1:0-12553 GCA_963574575.1 Galagoides demidoff
AGATCACCATCGTCATTGAGCCCCTCATCACCCTGGGTGCTGAGGGGCAGTGGTCTAGCTGCAACCTCTTCTCTACTTGGTCCCATGCAGCAGCTGCCAGTGCCAAGGATGGCATTTCAATGTACACCTGAAAGGGTGAGAAAGATGAGGAGTACCTGTGGTGCATCAAGCAGACACTGTACTTCGAGCAGACACTGTACTTCGAGGACAGGCCTCTCAAAATGATTTTGGACAATGGTGGTGGCCTTACCAACCTCATCCACACCAAGTACCCACAGCTCCTGTCAGGCACTCATGGCACCTCTGAGGAGACCGCAACTGTGATCCACAACATATACAAAATGATGGCCAGTGGGATCCTGAAAGTACCCGCCATCAATGTCAATGACTCTGTCATGAAGATGAGTTTGACAACCTTTATGGTTGTCGGAAGTCCCTCGTTGATGGCATCAGATGGGCCATAGATATAATTGTGGGCAATGTGGTGGTAGTAGCAGGCTATGGTGATGTAGGCAAGGGCTGTGCCAAGAGTCTGAAGGCTTTTGGGGCCTGTGTCATCATCACCAAGATCGACACCATGAACACATTACAGTCTGCCTTGGAGGGCTATGAGGTAACCACCATTGATGAGGCTATCAAGAGTGCAACATCTTTGTCACCACCACAGGCTACACTGACATCATTCTCCATTGGCACTTAGAACAGATGAAGGATGATGCTGTTGTGTGTAAACTGGACACATTGATGTGGAGACAGATGTCTAGTGCCTTAATGAGAATGCTGTTAAGCAGGTGAATATTAAGACCCAGGTGGGCAGCTATTGGCTGAAGAACAAGCACCACATCATCCTGCTGGCCAAGGCCCAGTCAGTCAATCTAGGGTGTGCCATGGGCCACCCCAGCTTTGTGGTGAATAACTCCTTCACAGACTAGGCACTGGCACAAATCGAACTTTAGACTCACCCAGACAAGTACCCCATTAGAGTTCACTTCCTACCTTAAAAGCTGGAGGAGGCAGTGTCTGAAGCTCACGTGGGTAAGCTGAATATGAAGCTGACTAAGTACCTGGCTATGCCCTGTGGTGCCCCCTTCAAGCCTGATCCCTACCGCTACCAAGACAGCCCTGCCCTGAACCTTCCAGCTGCTGTCATTGCCTGGGCCCTGTCTCACCTCCCCAAGAATAAATGGTACCAAGTCTGAGAATGGTTTGTCAGTGTGCCCCTACTGATTCCCTGAGGCTGTTCACTCAGTCAATGGCCTCTGCTGCATCCCTCAGCTCTTCCAAGTTCGGCAGAGGACTTGAGAGTGTTCTCCTCAAGGACTGATCATGAGAGAGGGATACACCTGCAGGAAACCATGAGTTTGGTGGTCTTGGAACTGTTCACTCGTCAGTCCTCTAGGCTGGAAATTGGTAGTGGTGGTCATAAAACCCATGTACCATTATCCACTAGGCTTTCACCTAGCCTATGCATCCATGAGCTTGGTTTACAGGTT
Organism: Galagoides demidoff; assembly: GCA_963574575.1. NCBI lineage: Eukaryota > Metazoa > Chordata > Mammalia > Primates > Galagidae > Galagoides > Galagoides demidoff. Next base: position 1,494 of record CAUYQV010006489.1, read on the forward strand.
ATCTAGTCCACAGACCATGACAGATGAGAATGAGCTTTATGTTGTGGTGGGGTATTAGCTTTGTCTTGTTGGCTAGAGTTCAGGGTGTCATCATAGCTCACTTCCACCAAAAACTCCTGGGTTCAAGTGATTTTCTTGCTTCGGACTCCTGAGTAGCTGAGACTATCGGCTCATGCCACCATGTCTGGCTTATTATTCTATTTTTTGTAAAGATGGGTTCTCACCCTTGCTCAGGCTGGTCTCTAACTTCTGGCCTTAAGTGATCCTCCCACTTTAGTCCCCCAAAGTATTAGGATTACAGGCATGAGCCACCACACCTGATCTGAGAAGGAGCTTCATTGAAGGATGAGGTGGACCCATTGAGAGTTTGAATGTTCCCTAGAGCCTGACTTTCTCTTCACCCTCATAACAACAAGGTTGATACTTTCAGTCCCTATTTTCTAGGGGATAGAGTAGACTGTTAAGGGACAACCAGGAAAGGACAAGTGACAGCCAGAGGTTGGAAGGAGCCAGAAAAACAAAAACTGACACAAAACTGCCACTATTTGGTATGATGATGGCTTCTATCACAAACTTGAGTCAAAAAGAGATTGATTTGGTTTATAATGTTCAGAATGTTAAAAGAAACCACAAACATGGGTACATAAAAATATTGGTGCCTAAAAAAAGCAAATAAGGAAATAAAAATAAACTTTCCCTGGGCAGCCCCAACACCCCAGTTAGGCTGTACTAGTCAGTCCTTCCACAGAATGCCAGGAAGGTCTTCCCCTCAAACTGGCCAAACCACCATGCCAGCTCTTACTGTCACAAACACAAGTCCAAATGTTCAAAATGTTCAAGTGTGGAGGTCTGCCTCATGAGCAGGACTTAAGTATCAACTTCTTCCAATTTGGTTCTTTCTAACACAGGACTTGCACAGGAGTAAACCATATGTCTTTTTTACAATACATCTCAGGTAGTTTTTGTGTCAAGATGTGGTCTTGGTATGTTGTCCAGACTGGTCTCAAACTCCTGGCTTCCTAAATTGCTGGAATTGCAGGTGTGAGGCCCATAGGTGGTTTTTAACCTGGTGCTAGGATTGCCCCAGGATGTTCATGTCCTCACACAGCTCTAAACTCACTCCCACACATGAGCTTAGTAAGGTGTGAGTGAGGCAGTCCGGAAGTGGGACAAGATGAACAGTTTCAACCAGGTAAGGCTGACTCTGTAGCCCCAATGACCCACTTCCTGATATCCAAACATACATCAGCACTTCATGAACATTTGCTGACCAAAAGACTAAAGAGACAAGACATAGCCTCGACAGTGCATCCCACCATTCTGCAGTGCTGTGCTTTGGTTTCTGAGCTCCAGCCTGTCCTCCCACCATACAGACAGCAGGTGCAATGGTGTATATCCTGACAACAGGGCCACTCCTTCTACTAGGGCCTGGTTCCTGACAGACACCAGAAGCTGCCTACTCCCCAAACCAACACACCTGGGAACCAGTTTCTGACAATACACTATGAAAATTGATAGTCATGATCCTGACATTGTATTCAGGAAAATATTAACTATTACTTAGCCCCAACTAGTAATTTATCTGTGGATCTTTAACCTTTAATTTTGTGTCAACAAAAGACATGAACTACTCATTTCTTGTCAGAAAATGTTCATTGGAACTTAGTCCATGTGTAATCATTAAACACAATATTGTGTCTGTGAAACAGCTTCTTAAAATTCAGCTGTATGTACTACTCCTTTTTTGCAGTACTAGAAACAAAACAAAATACACAAAAACACCCTCAACTAAAAAAGCAAGATTTTATTTTTATTTGTTTATTTTATATTTTTTTTAAAAAAGCAAGATTTTAAAATTAAGTGTTTTCTCACAAACGCAGACCATACCTAAGAGTATAGTAGTTAAGAGGACAGAGGTGGGGGTGGCCAGCTGCAATTGCCCCCACAACCACCCTTGTTGGTGGTTCTTTCACCAGCTGTGGATCCTGCTCCTCAGCTCCCAACTGGACACAGTGCGTAGCAGTAAGTGCTCTTGTGTAGGGCTACATTGGCTCAAAATACCTCTTTAGACTTATCTCTTCAAGAAGAAATAGATAAAAGAATGGAAACTAACCTTAATGCCTTGGAACAAGTAGTAACTCAAATAGGAGATAAACTTCAGAGTCTGAAAACTCTATTGCCTTTACATTGCCATGCTCAGTTCCAATGGATTTGTGTTACTCCTAAACTTTATAATGAATCTCAATGGAAATGGGACAAAATAAAAATTCAGCCTTGATACAGCAAAACTTCATCAGGAAATTCAGACAATGCATAGAGCTCATCTGAATGTTTATGGTCCTACTCAGGTTGCTAAAGATATTTTTGATAAAATACAATCTTTTAATCCATTAAAAAAATGAACATCATACATTAACATTAATTATATTAGGGATTTTAATATTACTTTTACTTTGTATCTTCCCAGTCCTCTGCAGAGTCAGAGCCAAACGATTCCTCCAGTTAAAAACCTCTGTTCATGAATTGAGGCTTTTTAATAAGAAGAGAGGAGATGTGGAAAGCAGGCCATGAGGCAGCAGGGCCCTCACATCCTGGGGAACATTCAGGGAAGGAACCCCCAACTGCTTCTCCTCCATTTCTAAAACAGCCAAAGTCACTTAGCTCTTTCTTTGTCTAGTTCAGTATACAGAGATCCTTCAGATTGTTCCCTTCTTTCTCCTTGTCATAATGCTAACAAAATTGAATAGAAACCACTAAGTAACATGGTTCTTCCTTTATTTTGTTAACTATGCTGATCTTTCCTTGTTACTTCTTGTTATACTTTAACGAAGTTGAGTAGAAACCATTAACAAGATGGTCTGTCTTTATGAAAGTCATTTACATTTCCAATTGTACTGTAAAGCCAAAAATATGTCTTTTGTTTATGCTACTTCCCCATACTGTTTATGCTACTTCCCCCTGGACAACCCTGTACAGATACTCTAAAATAAAGCTGATTTTGTGCTTTGGTGCTGGCTGCAGCCATCAGCTCAGTCAAACCTCACGATCCCATGTTTCATTTCTGTGTCTTCTCTTATACTGTATGTCTCTCATTCCCCACAAATTCCACTCTGGTTCGCTCCCCTTGTTATGGAGTGCGAGAATAAAAGACCAGCAGGGATGCCAATTAATTGATGCCAATTTAGGAGTCTTCATTAAGTTGGCCAACGGCTGCCCCTCTACATGGACACAGAGGGAATGGTACTGGCCATGAAGAGGGAAGGGTTAATATAGCATAAATTATCTATATCATCAGGGGCTATGTGCAGTTTGGCAAGAGAGCAAGTATCCGACTTTTCATAATTGGTTTGTACAGAAACAGAAGCACTTTATGGCACTTGCAGTTACAAAGCAGTTTGCACAAGAGGGGAAACAGAACAATTTTAAACTGGACACTGGGTCAGCTGGATACAATGGCGCCGGTGAGGCAGCCAGCTTCCCGTTTCTAATTTTTAACTTTCTGTACTTCCTTATGGGGGTACACTGGGGCCAATTAAACAGGGAGTCCCTTCACTTCAATCCCCCCTTCTCTTATGGCTAAACTAAATCTCAGTTTGTTTCACCTTTTAAAACAGCCATTTTTCTTTCTTTCTTTTTTTTTTTAAACAGCCATTTTTCTTAATGTAGCATTCAAACACATTAATATTGGTACTTATTCCTGGACAAGACTTAGTTTTTAAGGGGTCCTTTGTGGGTTGGGCTTGTCATCTTTCTCTGAAATCCTGCTGTGCCTTTTTGATCTGAGATGGGTGAAGCCAGTGGCGGTGACCGGCTACCTTTACAACAGTGGGAGTGGTGAGTATAATGGGCAATGGTTCAGTCCAATGAGCATTCAACATTCTGGGCTGCTGTTGTTTAATCCATTCTAGGTCTCCTAGCTGCAGGGACTCTAGATCAGGATTTCTTCCACTTTTGCTTCTGTAGGTGTGGTCAGGATTGAGGCAAGAAAATTAGGAAGCAGAATTTAAAAGAATCTGTCCTAGCCACCCTGTGTAAGCCTCAGCCAAGCCCCAGGTTTGCTGTTGTCTGTGTATTTCTCCCCTGACATACGTGGGGCCCAGATTGGAGCCTAGTAACTTCCTTGGGCTTCTGTTGCCTTTGAGGGCAGGTGGCCCGACCAGTCTCAAGGATGCCAGTGAATCTGAGCTTCCCCTTAGCCCAGGACCTTGATGATGATGTCATCTCTCTCTCTGTTTTATGACCCTCACATGCACTCTCACCCTGAAAAGTGGATAAAAGGGAGGCAAGAGATTGAGTCAGGGGGCTTGGTTTTGGAGACACACTGGTGTTCTGAGTTACCCCCCGGCCAGAATAAACCCGCTTCTTCTAATCAACTGGTGCCTGGAGTCTTCTGTCTGCATCAGTTTCCTGCTACATTTCTTGGTTCCCTGACCAGGAAGTGAGGTTTGGTGGCAAACCGCGCAGCCAGATTCTTTGGGTTAGGTTCTCCCTGCCCCATGGATCACCCCCGTGGGGAACTCCAGTTGGTTTGGTGATGCAGTCCTCAGAGCACTCCTAGGACAAATGCTCCCAGAGGAACACCTCCTTGAGTCTGAGCTAGTGAGGTCCCTGAGGCGGGTCACTGTGGAGGCTGAGCACTAGAGAGGAACTGGCAACAGGTGGCGCCAGGACATCCAGAGTAAGGTAGGATCCTTTTGAGACCCACTACATTTTTAGTGGAGGAGAAAGTCTGATCAACCCCTTGGGCATGAAGTTGCTGGCGGGTGGAAGGTGTATGTAAGAGCAGGGTGTGAGCGCGCATCTCAGGAGGGAGACCTTGGGTAGAAATGGGGAACAAGCAAGGGAAGCCCACCCCATTAGCTACTATGTTGAAGAACTTTAAGAAGGGATTTGTAGGTGACTAATGGGGTGACTATGTCGCCAAGAAAGCCAAAGAGTCTTTGTGAGCAAGAATGGCCCTCCTTTGGGATCAGATGGCCGTTGGAGGGAAGTTTAGAGAGATCCCTAGTGTCTGAGGTATGGCACAGGGTCACTATAAGCAGTTTCCATACATAGATTCCTGGCCACAGCTAGTAGTGAACCCACCACCTTGGTTGAGAGGGCAGGTCGTGACAGTGCTACTAGTACAGTGATAGGACGGAAGAGTGCTTTCCACCCGACCTAGAGTGGTGGTGCCAAACATACTGGCAGATCCTGTGCAGGAGGACCCCCTAGATGAAGTTTCACCACCCCCATACAGAGAAACTGGGGGCACTACTGCACCTGAGGAACCAATTCCTCCTCAGAAGCAGACTGAGTCACAGCCAGCCCAAACAGGCACCCCTCAAGGAAAGAAAGAAAAGGTCCCAGAAGGTCTGCCTCCCTTAGCAACTTGACTAAGGCCTAAACCAGGGGTCCAGATGCCCCTCAGAGAGACTAGATACACAGGAGTGGATGAGGATGGGTACCTGGTTGAATGGAGAATAATGGTGTATTAGCCGTTTACGACCACGGACTTCTAAATTGGAGGCATCACACTCCTTCTTACATGGAGAAGCCTCAGGCTCTGGTCCATTTGATGCAGATCATGTTCCAGACTCACAACCCTACGTGGGCAAATTACCACCAGCTTCTTATGACACTCTTTAACACGGACAAGAGATGCTGTGTAAGTCAGGCTGACTCTAATTGGTTAGGGGAGAATGCCCCGGACGGGTTCCAAAACTTTCAGGAGTATGTCCAGATTCAGCTCCCTGGAGAGGACCCCCAGTGGGACCCAAATGTGGTAGAGGACAGGGCACGCCTAATCCGGTACCCAGAGGCATTGCTACAGGGGCTGAGGAAAGGGACACAGAAAACTACCAATTTGGCTTGAGTAAATGAGGTTCTCCAAGGAAAGACTGTGAGCCCAGGCCAGTTCTATGAAAGGTTATGTGAAGCATTTCGGATATGCACTCCTTTTGACCCTGAGAGCCCTGAGAATCAGAGGATAGTTAATATGGCCCTAGTTAGCCAAAGTGCTGAGGATATATGGCAAAAACTGCAGAAGCAGGAGGGGTTTGCATGTATGAACCTTCGCAACTCCTTGAAATAGCACAAAAGTTCTTTGTGAATTGGGAAGCAGTAAGTGTAGGGAAGAGGACAGGTGCATGAAGCAGAGGGCCAATCTCATAGATGTGGCTCTGAAAGGCACGAGGGAAGGAACCTCTCCCTTTCAAATAGGACAGGGTCGAGGAGTGCGAGGAAATAGGGGACCTAGGGTAAAAGGCCCCCCCCTTGTGAAGACATCAGTGTGCAATTTGCCTAGAGACAGGGCATTGGAAGAATGAGTGTCCCCAGAGGCGAGAAAGTGTGGAGAAATCTGGGAGAGAGGCCACTGAACCAGAAGAACAGGGAGCCCTCTATAACTTAGTGGGAGAGGCCCTGCTAGACTGAAGGGGACTGGACTCAGCCGCCCCAGGAAGTCCATGGTCTGAGTAAGGATTGGGGACAAGGACACTGACTTTCTAATTGATATGTGGACCGAGCACTCAGTGGTCACCCAGCCAGTAGCCCCTCTCTCAGACCACAGGATTGACAATATAGGAGCAATCAGAGCTACTACTGAACAAGCCTTTTGTCTCCCTCAGAAGTGTTCCATAGGAGGCCATGAGGTAACTCATCAGTTCTTCTACATGCCTGATTGCCCCTTGCCTCTCCTGGGTAGGGACTTCCTAGGAAAATCAAGAGCCACAGTCTCTTTCTCTGATCAAGGAACCATGCAGCTACAACTGCCCAGGCCAGGTTTGGTGTTAGCCTAAGGTGACCAGATTTTAACATTGGTAAAGCAGGACACCATTGACTGTGGGGGAGAGGGTTCTTAATTAAAAATTTGGTCTATATGGAGCAACAAAAATTTTCATAGAATGCAAAAATAGTATTGTAATATATATTTTTTAATTTCAACTTAAGTATAATTTACAAATATAATACATTAAAAAATTGTATAGTATTGTTTTATTCTTTGTCATATTTCTCATTTGAGTGAACTTTTTTTTAGTAGATTTCTGTCATTGTTTAAAAGGTCATGAAATTTCTCACAAGAATTTGTTAAATTATTTTTCACATGTAAAATGGCTTTCAAAGTCTCAACACTTAATTGTGATTTTTCTGATGTCCATACTTTATTTACCGTAGAAAAAACACGTTCAGTTGCAGCGTTAGTTCCTGGTAAGGACAGCATGTATCCCACAATTTTTAGTGCATTATTGTATGGAACATGGTTTGTTTCAAAATGATGAACTATTTCTAACCATTTGTTCTCTATTGTGATTTTTGCAGATGCCCAAGATTTAACTTTTTCCTTATCAATATATATTTTTTAATAATGATATCTTGTAAGTCGTAAGTGTCACTTTCAAGGCCAGCGCTAGACTGCCACCACTATAAAATATAAATAATATGAGTACTGTCGGCTAAATTCATGAAATAAATACATTACTTACCTAAATTATCTGAATAGCTGATTTGTTGACATCACTTGTTTAACTAGCACTAGCACACAGTACGATGTGTATCATCTGGGAGACAGTTACAAAATGTTTTCGTCATTGCCAATGCCCAAAAATGCCATTGTTCATAAGTTCAAACAATGGTGGTCAAATTCTAACAAATGATCAACAATGCGAACTTTGATAAGCAGTTCTTGATAATCCGTTCTCAACAGTTATTTGTTATTATTAAAGTTTAACATTATAAAATTAACAAAAATAATATAAAACTCATATCCTGGCAAAATAGCCACATGGCAGCTGAAAACCATATATTCTCTTCCCATTCTCCCACTGTTCCCTAGTTTGTGCATTCTTTCCAAAAATCGGGACTTTTTAAAAACTCCACAGGACATGGGACAAATTGTTAAAACTCCCGACTGTCCTGCCAAAAGCAGGACATCTGATCACCTTATGTTAGCCCTAACCATGCCTCAGGAGGAGTGGAGGCTGTGTGTGACTCAGCCAGGGGAAGGGCTGAGGCCCGAACTGGCCCAGTGGTGGCCGTGGGTCTGGGTAGAAGACAAACCCCCAGGGCTTGCAGTAAACTAGCCATCGGTAATGGTAGAGGTAAAGCCAGGAGCAAGGCCAGTGAGGCAAGGGCAGTACTGAGTGCCCAGGGAGGCCCTGGAAGGAATCCAGGTGCACCTTCAGAGAATTGAGCAGTTTGGCATAATCATATGCTGCCAATCTCCCTGGAACACTCCCTTGCTCCCTGTGCAGAAGCCCAGCACAAAGGACCATAGACCAGTGCAGGATTTGAGGCTTGTTAATCAGGTAACTGTGACACTACATCCCACAGTACCAAATCCATACACTCTACTGAGTCTATTACCAGCGGAAGTTAAATGGTTTACTTGCCTTGACTTAAAGGATGCCTTTTTCAGTATAAGACTGGCTCTGGAGAGCCAGAGGCTGGCTGTTTGCCTTCCAGTGGCAGAGGCCAGACACAGGAGAAGCAATCCAGTACATGTGGACCAGATTGCCACAGGGGTTCAAAAACTCACCCGTGATTTTTGGGAAGCGCTGGCTCATGATCTCCAGAAGTTCCCAGCTGAGGAACTAGGGTGTGTGTTGCTTCAGTACGTTGACGACCTCCTCCTGGGACACCCTACTCTGGAGGGCGGTGCCCAAGGCACAGACTGCCTATTGGGACATCTAGAGGTATGTGGCTACAAAGTATCTAAGCAAAAGCCCAGATTTGCCAGAGGCAAGTACATTATCCAGGATTTATTATCCAGCAGGGGGAAAGGAATCTAGGCATGGAGAGGCAGCAAGTCATTAGTTACCTCCCCACCCCCACAAGCCAGAAGCAGGTTTGGGAATTCCTAGGTGCGATCGGTTTCTGTCATCTCTGGACCCTCAACTTTGCCATCATGGTTAAGCCCTTGTATGAGGCAACTAAAGGAGAGGAAAGAAAGCCCTTAGAATGGGGAAGAGAGCAAGAACAGGCCTTCTCTCAGTTAAAGATGAGGCTAATGACTGCACCAGCACTGGGACTGCCAGATCTGACCAAGCCCTTCACTCTGTATGTCTCAGAGAGAGATAAGATGACTGTGGGTGTGTTAACCCAGCTGGTTGGGTCCTGGACAAGGCCTGTAGCCTACCTCTCTAAACAGCTAGATGGAGTGGCAAAAGGATGGCCACCCTGTTTACAGGCTCTAGCTGCTACCACTCTCCTTGTGCAAGAAGCCAATAAGCTGACTCTAGGGAAGGATCTCAGAGTGAAAGTACCCCACTCTGTGGTCACTTTGATGAACACAAAGGACAGTTCTGGCTTTCTAATGCAAGACAAATTATGTACCAAAGCTTGATGTGTGACAATCCACTCATAACAGTGGAAGTATGCAATACCTTGAACCCAGCCACGCTCCTTCCAGCCAGTGGAAGGGAGACTGAGCATGACTGTGTAGAAATTATAGCTAACGTGTACTCTAGCAGACCTGACTTGTGTGACCAACCTTGGACAGATGCAGACTGGGACATGTATGTTGATGGAAGCAGTTATGTGATGGCACAAGATGAGTGGCGGGCGGGTATGCAGTGATCACCTTAACAGAGACTGTAGAGGCTAAGCCCCTACCCTAAGGGACCGTGGCTCAGAAGGCAGAGTTAATTGCCTTGACCCGAGCCTTAGAACTAAGCCAAGGAAAGAGTGTAAATATTTACACCAACTCTAAATATGCCTTTCTGACTCTCCAAGTGCATGGGGCACTATACAAGTAGAAAGGGCTTTTAATCTCTGGGGGAAAGGACTTTAAGTATCAGCAGGAGTTACTTCAGTTGCTAGAGGTAGTATGGAAACCCCAGAAAGTGGCAGTGATGCATTGTCGTGGACATCAAAGGGATGCTTCTGCCATCACTAAGGGGAGCACTAGAGCTGATACTGAGGCCAAGAGGGCTGCCTCCCAGCCGTACCAGGCATCATGAGTGGCTCCCCTCATGCCATGGGTTCCAGAACTCACCCCTATCTACTGTCCAGAAGAGAAGGAATGGTTCGCAGCAGAGGGGAGTCAGGAAACAGAGGGAGGATGGATAAAGATGCCTGATGGACAAGTAGTAGTCCCCCAGCTTCTAGGTGCCACTGTGGTAATGTCGATGCATGAGAGCACCCATCTGGGATAGGAGTCCCTGGTGAAGCTGCTGGGTCGGTACTTCTACATCTCTAACCTGGCAGCCCTGGCCAAAGCGTCAGTCAGCAATGTGTCACCTGCAGCCAGTTCAACACCTGCCATGGACCAACATGCCCCCAGGAATCCAGTTATGTGGAGCAATGCCCTTCAAGGATTTTCAGGTAGACTTCACTGAAATGCCCAGATGTAGAGGGAACAGGTACTTGCTGGTGATGGTTTGCACCTATTCCAGATGGGTGGAAGCATATCCTACCTGCACCAAGAAGGTGCAAGAAGTCACCCGGGCCCTCTTGAGAGACATTATACCATTGTTTGGGTGCCCGCTGCAGATTGGGTCAGACAACAGGCCAGCTTTCATCTCCGAATTGATCCAGAAGATGACTAACATCCTGGCATCACCTGGAAACTCCACGCAGCCTACCACCCACAAAGCTCAGGGAAGGTGGAATGTATGAATAGAACTATCAAAACCAGCTTAGGGAAAGTATGCCAGGAGACAAACTTACAGTGGGTAAGTGTTGGGGTGCAGCCCCCTGTACCTAAGCATAATAGTCTATTCTTAAGTGCTCCCTAAGGAACATGACTCTAAGCTTCTTATTCTGAGAATATATTTAGATCTGCCTAAAAGCAGGCAGTCACATGTTTACAGATAAGATAGCTGGTGGGTTTCACCAGGTTCTAGCTGGAGATAACACTTGCTGAGGCAGTGGGCTGCTGTATCCTGTACCTTCCCCCTCACACCACAGTAGTCAGTTTTAGCTTAAAGGAAATGGGCAAACAGGAACAGACATCCTGGGGCTTTTGTGGTTAGTCTGAAGTAAAAATGCCTTTTTAAACTGTGCTTATGCTCAGTAGCAGTTTTGTGCTGATTTGGAGTTTTAATGGCAGTTTTAACATCTTATCTTGTTTCACTTCTTTT
>CAUYQV010006491.1:0-28223 GCA_963574575.1 Galagoides demidoff
GGCGCCTGTAGTCCCAGCTACTTGGGAGGCTGAGGCAGGAGACTCGCTTGAGCCCAGGAGTTGGAGGTTGCTGTGAGCTGTGATGCCATGGCACTCTACCCAGGGGGATAGCTTGAGGCTCTGTCTCAAAAAAAAAAAAAAACAAAGCACAGGATTACAAAACCATATATTTGAAAAAAAATCATTTAATCTAGCTTTATAAGGTGATGAACTAAAAAGCATATATTTGCATTTTTTTAATCCTCAAAAAGAACTCAGTAGTGATTTTAATAAAGGTTTCAAATGGAAAAAAATACACAATGGCAGAGATTTAATTCAAACAAAGAATGACTTCAATTTCACTTGAAGCTTTCCAACTTTTCTGTGATTTAAAAGCCTATTGATCTGGCATTCATCTATATCAAATTCCAGTTGTTTCTGGAACTTGGCTTGTTACTGAACTTGCTCACTTAGTAAATGTCTAAAATTCAGCTCTCCTGATGCAATTCCCTGATGAACCATTTTTGTTCCATCTACTTTGGCTGTCATATATTAGGATTCTGCTGAAATGAAATAGGAGAGAAAATGGAAACGCAAAGAGCCTTATAGTGTTGAACATTGATAATGTCTCTGTGACTATTGGATTGACCTTTTTTTGGGTCAATCCTTTTTCTTTTCTTTAACAGTCTGAAATAGCCGATTCAATTGTGAGACTTGATAATATAGCAATTGTAACAAACTAGGCCAAAATAGTAAGTGGGATTATTTTATCTGCAATTTCAGTTCCATTAAAAATAAGGAATTAAAATTATTTAGTTTTCTGGCATATTTTGATTGAATGAAATGTTAAACCAATTGTTAGTATCATGGAAAACATTTGAATGAACTATAATAGAATCTGTTAAGATGTAAAACTGGTCTGAGTTGCCTCTGCTGGACTTCATGGGGATGTGGAAAAAAGGGAGCCCTTATGCAGTGTTGGTGGGATGTAAATGAGAGCAGATACTTCTTACACAATCGAGCCAAAAAGAAAATGATCAAGAAAAGGGATAAAATGTGATGCTTCTTAACACAATAGGCAGTTGCAAAAGCTTTCAACCTATTTTTGAATATTGCCAAATACTCAGACCCCTGTCACCTTGGTCATCTTTGTCTTTGACCCATCACTAATTTCCCCCATCAGAGTCAAGTGTGGGGAGAGGGTAACACTGAACAACCCCTACGAGTGAGAGCGAGCCTGGGCACTGACCTCTATTGGCATAACTTGTCTTTCATTTGCTTCTAACTAAGCTGTGAATTCTTTGTTCCTAATTTACAGATTTGAAATTCATGAGCTTTGCAGCATCTTCACATCAGGCCAAATAACCCCCCTGCTGTTGAAATCACTTGCATAATTTATAACTTTCAAAATTGGAATTGCATCATTGCCTCCTTTGCAATTACCCTGTAGTCAAGTCCTTCACCTCATTGAAAGGTCTTTAATTTTTCTCCATTCCAAAGCTTTTCTAAACTTCTAATAGGCTTATTTGAATGCCTTGGAATGCTATAGAAATCTATTCTCATCTATATAAGAGATATATATACACACACATATACTTAAAAGTATAATCATGTTGAGATCATATTAAAAACTAAAGTCAAACTGGCACAAATGTTAATTATACACTGATTTTTGTTAAAAGTTGCATAATATCATTTCAAAATAAATATTAGTAATACCTAATAGGAAATACCTATTTAGCTAAGTTTGTCATTCTCTTTGTTTTTTTCCATAATGACTTGTATCTGTTTTGCTCTGACAATAATGGTATTACCTATTTGTGAATGTATTCATGCACTAATTTGTAAAATTACCTATTTACGAATGTCTTTCTAAGTGGAATACAACCTCCGTGAAGGGCTGAGTACATCTTAACTACCTCTTTATTCCTAACGTATAGTATATTACATGGAATGTACTGTTTACTCAGTGAGTGACTGTTGGTTCATTTAGCAAACTTTGGCATACTGATGGAGATAGATATATTTTACCTCTTCAGAAATAGTTCTGATATTATTTCAAAATCTAATTAAATGTACCGTAGCAATTTTCACTTTCATAACACCCCTGAAAGATGAACCTCTGATGTCTTCTTAAAGCTAGCACTGACTGGCAGCTCACTCGAGATTTACTCTGCTCTGATTAAATTGGTACCTTTTTTACTGAGATCATTTTCCATCCTTTGGAGCATTATAGATTGAGTGTAAATTATCCATCTCTTGATAACCTTTCAAATATCTGAAGATAGCCATAGCCTCTCCTTTATCTCTGCTTTAGAGTAAATGTCCTCGTATTTTTTTCTTATTATAAAATGATTTCTGGATCCACCACCTTCTTATCTATGTTCTTTATTCAGTAATTAAGCTTAATGTAATATTTATGTCTTTGATTAAGGTAATAGACAAAAGAAAAAAATTACAAAGTTGGGAAAGCCATGTAGAAATTGTCAATGATTCCTCCAATTTTTCTTCATTTTTAAAAAATAGGTGTAAATTAAAATGTGAAGGCCTTTTCTGCCTTCTAGTCTGGCCTAAGAGGTAATCACAGTTGATAGTCTGAGTTGTACTTTTACATGATGTCATTGCTACTTATTCAAACATGCTCAAACACTCATCCACAGGCACAGACACACACATAGAGAAAAAGATAGAGAGAGAGAGAGAGAGAGAGAGAGGGAAATATGTATTTTGGAGTTTTGTACCTTTTTTCTTAAAAAGTGATCTTGCTGTGATATTGCTATGCCATTTCCCCCTGAGCTCCTTTCCCCTGCACACATCTATAGGGTGTCCTACATAGGGAAATGGGATATTGCACTAAATGTCCCTTTATTTAAAAAATATTCATTACAAAATTTCAAAAAAAAATTACAAAATATTTCCCTATATGTTGATAAATATATATAAATATTGAAAATATTAGATACAACGTACAATAAAACATGAGATTGTTAATTTTTCCTGGTATGGTGACCTTCGTGACATCTTGGTCTTTGTTCTCTTTTGGTTATGTTCTATATCATCTGTGACTATCTTAAAAATTTACCCTTAGGACTTAAGATAAATTCAGATATAATTAATTTTATTAAACATTTTTTAAGATGCAAGACATTGTATTGGTACTTAAGATGTTATATCATTTTAATTCTCAGAATACGATATGAGGTAGTTAGTATTCCAATTTTACATATGAAGAAATGTGTTTATAGAGATGAATTAAATTGTCCAAAATCACTCATAGATAGTCAGGTGTAAAATTTTGTGTCTATTATATTTGCTTATTTATTTCTCAATTTATTTGATTCAGAAAGAATTTTAGACTATTACACAGGATACATAAATATAAGTGAACAGCTTATATGTGAAAAATAAAATAGAAAAAAAGAAACAAAAAAGACCATTCAACACCGAGAATATTAAAGGAAGTCAGGAATGAGTCTAGGAAAGGAAAAGTAATAAAACAAAAATTATGAACATGCTACAGGTGCCCATAGATATAGTATGGCTTTTCTCAGCAGTGAGACCATGGCTGGTTATTGGTTCATAAAATCAAAAATATTTTTTAAAAACAAAATTATTTAAACCCCCCCCCAAAAAAAATACAGGTAGGCTCGATATTAAGAACAAAGAATTTCTTTTTTTTAGAAAAAGACTCAGAGGAATATATGTAAAAATGCACATTTTTATAAAATATGTAACAATAAATTTCATAGGGTTTTTCTTTCTGAAATCTCTTCATATGGCCAATGTCCTGACAGCAAAATCTGGACCCAGAAAGGCAATTCTCTAACCAAGAATTTTATGCTCTTCCTACCAAGACTCTGTTTGTTTACCATATGAATGGCAAAGTTTAGAACATTTGGAGGAATAAGTGATTTCAAGTGTTATCAGCCATCCTCTCTCTCTCTTTCTCTCAATATACATATATATGTATGTATGTATGTGTGTGTGTGTCTGTGTGTGTGGGTGGGTGTGTATAGTAATGGGACCTTAGATAATAGAATAGTGTTTAAAAATTGTGGGTTATTATCTTTGCAAGATAAGAATAAGCCAAAGACCTGGGAATGGAATTGTGATAAATCTGATCTTGTTCCAACTCTAGTGTTTCTGGGTGTCTGTAAATGTGCACTTCCCAACACGTAAATGTGGAGGGACAATTACTTGAATGGAACCAACCTTTATGCCTCTGTTCATACCAATTGAGTTGAGTGTGGGTAGCTAAATGCACCAACCTGAATCACTTCTGCTGCATTTATGCTACTTCTATCAAATTTAATTCGCCATGAAAAAGTGATCCAATACTGGTTTTCATTGCAATTTATCAGAGGCCAGGAAAACAATGATGAGAAGGTATCACAAAATATCCCAGTAGGCAGACATCCCTGGCCCACACAACTGAAAAGAGGAGCACTCAGAGAGGTGAGCAACCACTGCGGTTGTCCTCCTTGCCCCAGGCTTCCTCTCCAGAAATGCCTTTGCTAGGCTGGCTGCAAGATCAGAGTGTGTGAGATTTGCTGTGTTAAGAACCTCTACTGGTGACAGCAGCAACAGGAACTCATGTGTGAGACAGTCTTTCCCTGTATGTGGAATGACAAGCTTGCTATTGCAGGCAGCCCCAAAGGCTGCCAGGAGCTGATGTCCTTGGGGAGAAATGGTAAGAGTGGTGGGCACTGGAATTCTGCTCCTTCTCTATAAACATCAGTGGGGCAGCCCATCTCCACCGTCCTGCTGGGCAGAAGACAGGCGAGGGAGGAGATCTGAAATGATGCAAGAGCAGGCCAGCCTGGAAGCACGGCCCAAACGGAAGACTCGGTGCTAGTTATGGGGCCAAAGATGCCTAGGGCTCCAGACTTTGCTTTATACACAGGTACTTGCAGGGATATATGGGCTACAGATATGTCAAGAGAACATGTAACTGAAGAGACTGAATTCAGGATCTAAGCCAAACACCAGAAATCATTTATAGACTGTAGCTGCTCAGATCGGGAATTCCTACAGAGGAAGGCACCAAGAGTTCTCTTGACTTCTTCCAAATAATGAAAATATGTGTCAATGTGCCTGCTCCATAAAACAGAAATAGTACATAATGAATAGAAACTTCTTAAAAACCATTTTTTTTGTTTATGTGTAGAGATGTTCAGTTTTGTAGGTTATACGAACTTTAACTATGAAAAAGAATCAATAAAACTAGCTAGAGGTTTTAAACTAAATCAAAGCTATCTTCTTTTTATTTCTACTAAGTTTGAAAATGTTTAGACAAAGAAATTCCAATTGATGTAGCCATATCGAAATAAAAGAAAGCGAATTGCAATGTAGAAATGTTGACAGAAGATTCAGGGGCTAGTCTTGCTCAGAAGCTGTTTTTAATCTTTATTCTGATAATAGTTTGTATAACTGTAGACAAGTACCTCAGTTTTCTCATTCTTTAAATGCAAATTTGTATGAGGCTACCTCCAAGGACATTTTTCTGAACATAAATTTATTGTTCTGTTATATAGGAAGCCACCTTTCTAAAAAAAATTAAAAAAAAGAAGAAGAAGAAGAAAGAAAGAAAAAAAAAGGTAAGGATATATTTTTACTTACATTCTCCATTTTATATCACAAATCAAGGTTGGTAATTTTTCTTCTAGCCCTCAGACAGTTGGTGTTATTTTATTCTCAGTGATATTTACTACCAAAGGCTGTGGCTTGTTAAGCCTTAAGAAATCAAGAAAATGTTGGGTTTACTTTAATCTCAGTGCAATGAACACCAAGTTAATGTATCTTGACTTACTCTGCTCTTTCTTCATAACATTTTTTATATTTTCTTCTTTATAGGAACAGGTACCAGTTAAATTATTACCTGAATAATTAAGATAACAAGAAACTAGATACAATTAATAACCTTTATCAAATACTTTGTTCTCTTGCACCTTAGAGCCCATGTCGGTGTTCATCTTTTCCTTTATTGTTCTATGCTGGAAGGCCGACACTTCACAGCTCTCTGCCTGCCTCATGACATCTTTGATATTTAAAATACAGGAAAGACTGTAATTTTTTTGCAATCAAAAAGTGCTGCTATTTCTTCCCTTAAAGGACAGTATTGATACTCAAATTGTGCAATGAATGTTGTATATCTAAGTAGTCCAAATAAAGCTTGCACCAATTCATTTATAAAATTTATAGGTTCATGAAAATATTTTGCAAGTTGAGAAGTACTTATATTTAGTTAATGAATTTTAATCTTAAATTCTCTTATCTCCTATATTGAGATGTAGAAATCATTCACATGATTCTTGCATTGAGCTGGGTTTTATGCAAAATGTTGCTTTCTTTCAAAAGATCCAGTAGGAAAAGGTCTTAGAAAAGATAGTAGCTGGAAGTTCAATTTTAAAGGAAAAATAAGTACTTTTTAGTAATTTAAAATGTTTATTCTATATACCAAAAAGAAGCAGGTAATTGGGTAGAAAATCAACTAGATGAAATGTTTATGTTAAGGTAATGGGTCCTAACTATAAAACATCAGTGAGCTTTTCTGCCAATGAACCATATTTGTACACTCAAGTAACAATAGTCATATTCATTCAAGAAATATTTTGGTACTTTTCGTGTATAGCATGTGATAAATACAAACATGGTTGAGATATGACTCTCCTTCAAGGAGTTTCCTACTAACATGGGGAAGATTTAGAGATCATTGAGTATAAGGCAAAACTTACAGTAAAAACCGAGTTCTAAGAATGGATATGAGTCATGATTACAGAATAAAGACAGGTGTGCATACTTCTGATTAGGGTAAGGCTCCGTGGAGAAGGAGTTCTGTGAGTCAGCCCTTGGGAAAAAGTAAGGTTTGGATAGGCAGAGAAGTTGGTTGTGGCATTCTACTCAGAACCAACACAGAGCTACAGTTGTATAGACGGGAGATACAGAGGGGATGTAGGGAGCATGTTAAATCTGAAATGTCCGTGATTCAGAGGAGTGAATAGATGATGCAGGAGACACAGCCACCAGAAAAGTAGTTAAGATAAGATCATAGAAAGTCTTGAACATTGTCAGAGAAAGCGATATTTTATTCCTTTTAAATAATAGACAAATTAAAGGTTTTCCAATGGACAGTGTTATGATCCAAACTATATTTTCTAAAAATAAACTAGTGGCTGTTTTTATAAGCATTTAGGAAAATAACTCAATAAGAAATTTGAAAAGGAAAAATAAATATCGGAAAATCAGATTAATTTTTGTTAAACATTTTATGTATTTATTTTTTGTATTTAGGAATGATTTTTAGTTTATAAATTTATTATCTTGTTAAAATTTTTAAAATCCTGGGTTTTAATTTAGAAGGAGAGTATATTATGGTTTTTCTTGTAAAACTAGAATACTGACTGAATATATATATATAAGTGAAAAACTTCCAATGATAAAAAAGCAATAGTAGATCACTGCAGTGACATTAGTCCCCATCACAGCAGAAGACAGGTTAATTGCAAATTGAAGTTTTTAAAAGCACCAGAGATCTGTGAGACAAAAAAGATGAAATGAATGGAAATCTAGTAATTTTCTTTCCTAGGATCATTTGCAGATTTCCAAACTTGGGCTGAAAATTGGGTTTTCACATGCAAAATAATGTTACTGGAGGAAAAGAAACTAGCAATTATGCAGTTTATTAGACACAATGTGAAAAAAGTTTGGATCCATAAACCAGGCCAAGTCTCCCCCCAGCGTGTATTTGCTGAAATGTGGGTGCACAGCATAAAGAGGGCTAATAGAATAGCGAATGCCACTCTGGGAATGGTGTGTGCTTCAAACACATGCCTAGCTGCCTCCTCAAAACGTTTATCAAACTTCAAAGCAGTGTGGTGCGCTAGAGCAGGACTCAAAGCCCCTGAAGGGAAGACTAAGCCTGCCCTGGGTCCCCCTTGCAGGCCGGCAGGCCCCTGTGGAGTTGGGTAGGACTGTTTGGTTTACCCATGTTGTCAGACATTGTGAAAATTATGTGCAGATTTTTTTTTTTTTTTGCTTAGCAGCTTTCATTAATGTCTCTGTGTTAAATGTGTGTTCCAAGACAATTCTTTTTCCAGTGTGTGGCAGAGAAGAAAAAAGACTGGATCCCGCTAGCCAGGCTCTTAGCAAAGGCTTGGAAAGGAACTGCCTGAGAAGAACAAAAGAAGAACCAAAAAGGTCTTTTGTCTTATTCCCAGGTGTTCATTCAAAAAGTCTAAAAGAGAAAAGGAAAGGGTGTAGGTTGTTTCCAGTTTTCATTATTTGTGAATAAAATCCCTATGAATGTTGCCAGGAGCGTCTATGTGTGGGTACGATTTTTTACTTCTTTGGGGGAAACATCAAGGAGTGAGATTGGTGGTTCATGTAGTGAATGTTGGTCAAAATTTATAAGAAACTTCACATCGTCTCTGACGTGCCTACTCTGCCTTCCATTCACCTCACCCATCTGTGAATTTCCAGGAGTGCTGAGTCTTTGCCACCCCTTGTTCTGCTCAGCTTCTCTACGCTGGACCCTCTGTGGATGCTGACTGGCTCTCATTGTGGTTTTATTTTGCCTTCTCTGCTAACTCATGGTGTTGAGCATCTTGTTTTACCTTTACACGTCATTTTAAGATGGCTTTTATTAAATGTCTTTACAAATTGTTACCATTTTATTAATTGTTTTTTTTTATTAAATCATTTGTCTTCTTATTGTTATGTTGTAGGAGTTTATATTTTCTGAACACCATTACCCTATTGGATATGCATACAGAAACTTTTGTCTCTTCTCTGAAGATGCAGCTTATTTTTTCATTATCTTTGTAATGTTTTCAGAAAGCAGAGTTTTAAAAATTTTAATCAACTCTACTAACTTTTAGTTTTATGATTCATGCTTTTTGTGACCTAAGTAAGATATCATTTAAGTGTATGAAAAGGTAATAACAAATGAGAGAAAATATTTGCAATATAACTTCCCAATACATGACTCATATTCAGAATATATTAAGGGTTCCTACAAATCACTTAAAAATATTACCCAGGAGCAGGTGCAGTGGCTCAAGCCTGTAATCTCAGAACTTTGGAAGGCCAAGGAAGGATGATTGCTAGGGGTCAGGAATTTGAGACCAGCCAGGTCAGGAATTTGAGACCAGTGAGACTCCATTGCCACAAAATATTTTTAAAAATGAGGGTGGTATGGGGGCACACCCCTGTAACTCCAGCTACCTGGGGAGGCTGAGGCAGGAGAATTGCTTGCACCATTGGTTTGAGCTGCAGTGAGCTGTGATTGGCCAGAACACTCTAACTTGGGTAACAGAACAAGAATTTGCCTCAAAATATATATATATATCTCAATAGATAAATATTCAAAATTGTGAACAAGGTCTTTTACAAAGGTAGTGAATGGTCCAATGGTTAGTGCACATTTGAAAGGATTCTCAGCCTTATTAGTCATCAAGAAATACAAATTAAAACCATAACGAGATGTCACTACATTCTTACCAGAATGTCTGAACCTAAAACAAAACAAAAACAACAACAAAGCAGAAACATACATTGTGTTAGCAAGGATATGGAGCAACTCCTCCATAGTCGATGGTGGCCCAAACTGTTCACAGGCGTTTAGAAAACCTTTGCCAGCACATAGGAAAACTGAACACCCACAGACTTTGCCATCCGTCAGTTCCTTTCCAATGTAAACGCCCCACAGAAATGCAGGCATATGCTCACCCAAAGATAAGTAAAATGCTATAGTAGCATTATTCAAAATTGCCCAGACTGAAAACTACCTGAATTTCCACCCATTATTACAAAATGGAAAAATAAAATGTGCTATAATCACTCAGTAAAGTAGTACATAATAATGAGAACAATTTGTAAGCACACAGAACACCGTGCATAAATCTCCCAAATATATTGGTGAGTGAAAGGCCAGCATGTAGGCTCTATGATTCCATTTGCATCAGAACAAAAACAGGAAAGTTAATTTGTGCTGTTAGAAGTCAGGGTGGTGTTTAACCTTGTTACGTGTGTGGGTGCTGGTTACTCGGCTGTGTTAAGTTTGCAAAAGTATAGTCCAATATACAAATATAATGTGTGAGTTTATTTATGTGTATACTTTTTTCTAAAAATATAACTCTAAATATCTTTTGGTCAAAAAAATAAAATAGGATAAAAAGATAAAGATCATGGAATATTCACCCTACTGTCTATTTGGCCCTACTAATTTTAAACTTCTATGTTTAAATTTGATAATAATTCAATGTTTAAATCAAAGAATGATTAGTATTAACAAAAGTAGAAGTGATATTTGTAATTAAAAATTTAAATATATACATTTTATAATCTTAACAAAATATCTTTATTTTTCTTATAATATAAGACACCAATGTTACTTTTAAAATCCCACACTTTAACCACCCTTTCTCTTTGCTTGAAATTATTATTAGCAGTAGTATTAGAAAAAACAAAAATAAAATTTTTTCTTCCAGCACAATAAGAAAAAGATGGAAAGAAACTTCTGAGACGTGAGTATAAATCAAATTCTACTTCTTCCTTTCTTCCCTATTTATTAATTTGTTCATTTTTAGTACAGCTTAGAATCAGGAAGTACAATTGTGAGGTGTGGTGTTACCATTATCCATCATTCCATCTCCACTATTCATCTCACCTTATCAACCTTACTTTTTTAAAAATAATTCTTACGATAGAGGATAACACCAGTAAGATTAGCCCATATCACAAAATCCCCAGATCACAGGTGCTGGCATGGTTGTAGAGAAAAGGGAACACTTCTATACTGCTGGTGGGATTGCAAACTAATATGTTCCTTTTGGAAAGAGGTTTAGAGATCACTTAGGAATCTAAAAATAGTCCTGCCATTCGATCCTTCAATTCCTCTACTAGGTATATATCCAGAAGACCAAAAATCACATTGTAACAAAGATATTCATACCAGAATGTTTATTGCAGCCCAATTCATAATTGCTAGGTCATGGAAGAAGCCCAAGTACTCATCAACCCACGAATGGATCAAT
Source organism: Galagoides demidoff (assembly GCA_963574575.1). NCBI lineage: Eukaryota > Metazoa > Chordata > Mammalia > Primates > Galagidae > Galagoides > Galagoides demidoff. Next base: position 11,013 of record CAUYQV010006491.1, read on the forward strand.
AAATTGTGGTATGTGTACACCATGGAATACTATGCAGACCTAAAGAAAGATGGAGACTTTACCTCCTTCATGTTTACATGGATGGAGTTGGAACATATTCTTCTTAGCAAAGTATCTCAAGAATGAAAGAAAAAGTATCCAATGTACTCAGTCCTACTATGAAACCAATTTATAGTTTTCATATAAAAGCTATAACCCAACTATAGCCCAAGAAGAAGGGGGAAGCAGAGAAGGAGGGGAGGGGAGGGGGGAGGATGAGTGAAGGAAGTGTAATTGGTGAGGCCACACCTACGGTGCATCTTACAAGGGTACATGTTAAATTTACTAAGTGTAGAGTATAAGCATCTAAACACAGTAACTAAGGAAATGCGGTGAAGGCCATGTTAACCAGTTTGATGAAAATATTTCAAATGATATATAAAACCAGCACATTGTACCCCATGGTTGCATTAATGTACACAGCTATGATTTAATTAAAAAATGTCATCAGGGCCGTTTTCCTTTCTGGACTCTCCAGGGGAGAACTTATTTTCTTGCTCCTTCCTGTTTAGACAGGCCTCCTGCATTCCATGGCTCCAGGCCTCCTTTCTCCATCTCCCTAGCCAGCCATCTTCCATCTTTCTGACCCTTCATCACCATGCCTCCCTCTGAACACAGCTGAGAAAGCTGCTCCACTTTGAAGGGCGCCTGTAATTAGAGTAGGCCCATCCTGACAGTGCGGGATGATCTCCCATCTCAAGATCTGCAATCTTTTTTTTTAGATTTTTTTTTTTTGTTAAATCATAGCTGTGTACATTAATGCAATCACGGGGTACAGTGTGGTGTTTTCACATACATCCTGAAATACTCTCATCAAACTGGTTAAGATAGCCTTCATGTCATTTTCTTAGTTATTGAGTTAAGACATTCATACTCTGCTTTTAGAAAACTTCACTTGTAGATATGCAATCTTAATCATGTCTGCAAAGTCCCTATTGCCACATCGGTTATCAAAGCCACAACTTTGGGATTAGGATGTGGGCTGCTTTTGGAGGCCATTATTCTGCCTACCATATCCTCTTATAAGGGCACATTAAATATTTGTTGAAGGAATAAAGGAAGGATCCTGTGCCATCTCTCATTCCTCAGAGTTCTGTTCCTTCCTACTGTTAGATGCTGACTGCTTAAGAATCAGTTGAGATTGTAAGTCTCAATTGATATTTTCCGGGATTTAGATGTTCCTCTGCTGTGTTTCCAAAGTAAACACATACCTCTATTAAGGAATTTATTTACTGCATTGTCACAGCTCCTCTCCTACCTCTACTTACCTGTGAGCTCCTTGCATCTTGGGTCCTCAGAATAAAACACGGTATAGTGTCTGGCATATACACATATTTACCTAATATTCTCTACACGTCGGCCACCTCTTTGTAAAATTTGTAATGACTATTTTGTAATTTTCTATTTTTGCTACATATGCTGACTTTATAGGCGACTTTGGGACACCCTGTAGTGTATACATAGTAAATATTTGTTGATGCATTTGTTGCTATGTGACTGTATCAATAAATTGTCCTTACACACACAAGTTACATTTTTGCATTTTACTTGGGGTATACAAAAGAAGCCCATTGCCCCCCTCAACCCAAAACAGAGAGACTTTAATTATGAGAATTTAAAGACTGTGGCAGATCTTATAGCAAATGATGGCCAGGTGATGCTTTGAGCAAAAGAGCTTTGGGCACTCCCTCAGGCCTCTGCTGGGAGTGGAAAACTCCAAGGAACCCACATACGCCCTAGGGGACTAAAGCTTGGGGGAACTGCAGAGACACATCCTCCAGCAGCGCTTACCGTGGCCTGGTGTTTCACTGAGTGTCTCGGCTTGCACCACTGAGGGGCAGGTGCAGGCCCAGCCCAACCTGCTCTGAAGCATACGGCCTGTTTGCTCCTCATCCTGTGTAGGTAGCAGCACACACACAAACTGACTTTGCAGAGGTATTTTAATTCATCCAAAAAGGTCAGCTTTTTATAAGACAACACACATTTTACAGAGGGCCTGTTGTATAGAGTTACTGGGGACTCATTCAAGAATAACACAAGCCCCAGACTGCAGATAAACAAAAGGTTCGGTCACTCGAGACACAGCTCAAGTCTTCTGCCTCCTACTAGTAGGTCCGTTTATATCAAAATGAATGAGAAACTTAATCTCAAGACTTTATAAAGAAGCCATTTTTTAACATTTGGTTGTGTTTTGCTCTGTGCGTTCTTTATAAATGGCAGTGCTTAATAATGTTTATATTGCCTGCGACCTTTTCCTGACTGCGGCAGCTAAGTTCCAAGATGTGGTTTTAAGCCCTGTGTTTGAGGGCTGGCCCTCCCTCCTTAGAGACTACTAACTTCCGACTTATAGAAGGTATCTTATTCCCTTACCAAGCATTGTAATCAGCACTGCTGGGTAAGAAGGCAGCCTAAAGGGCAGTAGACGGGTGCAGTCATCGTATAGTTCGTAATATTTATCAGAAGCTCTGTGCAGTGTGGTTTACTTCTATTGCTAAATTTTCAGAGCAACCTGATGAAGCAAAAGCAATTACTGAACATTCCTAAATAAGGTAAAGTGTTTTGCCTAAAAGTAGCCCTTGGAAAACAGAGTCACTTTATGTTTTAGTGTTTACAAAGAGTGCCCTATTGTAAAGATAATTTTAAACCACAAAGTAGTTTAAACAATTGTTCCAATGTTACGCAAACAGGAGCCTAAGATAGTCAGACATTTAGAATATTTCCATTTCACAGGTGAGGAACTTGGCACGCGGAAAGTTAAATAATTTGCCCAAGTAGCTAGTCCTGGCACAACCAGCAGCAAGCCAGGCATGTTGTCTTATTCCACATCTTCATTAACCCTCCTGAGATGCTTTCTGCAACCGTTAAAAAAAATCTTCTTATTCTTTTCGGTTTTTTTGTTTCTGTTTTGAGTCTCACTCTGTCACCCTGGGTAGAGTGCCACAGTATGATTGTAGCTCACAGCAAAACCTCAAACTCTTGGGCTCAAGCCATTTTCTTTTTTCAGCTTCCCTAGTACCTGGGACTACAGGCATGTGCCACCACACCTGGCTAGTTTATTTTTTTCTTTCTATTTTTAACAGTAACAGGGTTTTGCTCTAACTCCTGAGCTCAACTGAGTTAGACTTACCTCAGCCTCCCAGAGTGCTAGGGTTATAGGTGTGAGCCACCATGCCCAGCTTTTAGAAAGGTTTTCAATCTAGGAAATCACTGTTCTTTTTATTCCTCCTTACTGAGGCACTGTTCTAAGAGCAGAGAAGGGCAATCTGGAACCTCAGCTTTATAGATGGCACGAGGAAGGTCTAGTTCCCTCCAAGCCAGAGCGGCCGAGGCCCCCTCTGCTTCACCCTGGCAGCCAGCACTGCCTCCTTGGCCACTGACGGGCGTTCACTGGTTCCTGGGCCAGTTCCTTGGCTGACGGCTCTGATTGTTAGTTCTTTCCAGTGTCGGGTATTGTCTTCTATACCCTCTTTTCCTTTCTTCCCTTCTTCTCCCCTCCACCTTCCTATAAGCATTTTGTGTTAGAATAGTTCTAGACTTACAGAAAAGTTCCCAAGATAGTACAGAGAGTTTCTGTGTATGTCCCATCTTTATTAGGTGTTAGAGTCGTATGTTACTGTGGTACATTTGTCAAAACTAAGAAGCCAACTTGGGCACTTTACTATAAACCATAAACTCCAGACTTTAGATTTCATTAATTCTTCCTAAAGTCTTCATCTGTTTTGGGATCCCCTCCAGGACACCACTCTTCCACTTAGCTATTTTTTCCTAGTCTCAACTGGAGGTCAGGCATTTTGGGGAACGTCCCTCAGTTGGGATTGCTGATGTCTTCGCCATGGTTAGAGGGCTTATGGGTTTGGGGGAAGATTGCTACAAAAGTGAAGTGCCATTCTCATCACGTCATATCAGAGAAGGTGTCATCATCTTAGGGACGCCTGACATTAGTGATCCATCAGGGATTGTGTTAACCGTGACCCCCGAGCCAAGATAAAGTTACTCCCCTCTCCCCTTCTGTACACTGTGTTTTAGAAGCAAGTTATCACATGTGCCCCATATTTGTGGAGGGGGGAAATTAAGGTCCACCTCCTGAAGGGGAAAGTAGGTAAGTTATTTCAAATTCTGTAAGAAACATTTGTCCCTTCTCCTATATTGCTATTTATAATTCAGTCACTCACTTATATCCTTGTGGACTGATGGATATTGACCATATACTTTATTTATAATCAAATGTCACTTTACTTATTTTCTTGTTTAAATCATTCCAGCTTTACCACTGGGAAGTCTTTCAGTGGCTTCTGTTTCCTTTGGGCCTATCTCTATGCTATTTATTATTATTATTATTATTATTTCCTAGCTTTCTGGCACTGTAAGATCTTCTAGGCTCACCTGTGTTTTCTCTTGCCCCATCTCTGGAATCAGCCATTTCTCCAAGCTTCCTCGGTTCCTTTCACTGGAGAATTATGTTAAGAACTGAGATCTGGCCCCTGGGTGTGCTTCTTGCTACTGTGGTGAGGCTGCTTCTAGAGCCTCTCACTGGACAGCTGGGAGATGCATGTGTGCGCGGTGGCCCGGGTTACACCCGTCTGCAATTCCATTATTTCTGGGCTTGTCCACTGTGTCTACAGTGAAGCTTTGGGGTTTTTTTGAGCAATTATATTTTGTTGTAAGAGCGTGAACTGCTGCTTTCAACTATCAGTGGTAAGGAGAGCGCAAAAAAAGGAGAGAGAGGGAAAAAAGTGCAAATAGCGACCTGGGCCTAATGTGACTTATTACTTCACCATCTTCTAGTCACATGATGTCAGGTCAGCGATGAGGAGATGCCAAGAGGTTAAGGAACTCGTTAGAGGAACAGTCCGGATTAGAATCTGCCTTTTCTAAGTGGAATGCCTTCATTTCCACCGTATCCCGTTCCTCTTTAAGACTGGTCTATAGTCTCGATTTTCTATTCAATGCATTAATGACTTCTTGAGATGCATTAAGCAGATTGGGACTGTGATTTTAGAAACTGGTCTGTACAGCAGAGGTCTGCCGAGGATCAGTGTGGAGGGTTTCGCTCTAGCACATTGTAGATCAATGAGAAGGAAGCCCTGGCGGCCAGAAGCCAGTGAGCAAGTCTCTACAGTGACTAGAACAGCCACCCTACTCTGTTTTCTTTCTTATAACTCTCTTTTAAAAATCCTTGTGCTCTAGTGAGCACCATGGGGCTCCTAGAGGACAGATGCTTTATGTATGCACCTGCTTTTCAGGAATGAGATGTGAAGCAACGAAGCAGTCTGCTTATTGTCATCCAAGGATATGGTGATGAAGTAAACCCACAGCCCCTCGCAGCCCTCTCTAACAGGCCAACCACAGCACTCCTCTTCTAAATTGCTTTTGGCAGTTTGCAAAGCAAAGAAAGAACCGGTAAGGTTCCTTCGAGATGCCTCAGGAAATAGGAAAGTCCCGCCTTTGGCCCCTGCCCCTTCAGAGGAGGGCCTGTGTTTGTATTTGGTACATCATGTTTGGTCACCATGTAACAACAAATCTCCATTCTGTTCTCTCCAAAATTTTTACTTATCCATTCCAAAGACTTAGCATTTTAATTCTGTGTGTTACATCATGAACATCCAAGATTTTTAGTAAAGATAAATGGTAACAGCTGCTTTTGTGTATGAACTGTAACTGTGAACCTTAACCTTGAGATGACATATCCAAAGTTTTCCAGGTGTGGAAATGACTTGAAAGCTCCTTTTTGGTAATCATTCCGGGATAGAACAAGATTAAGCTCTTGGCTGTTAGCTCCCTCTTCAAAAAGAGAAGGGTTCCTATTGGTTTTCTTTATTCCGATATTCCCTTTTGAACATGGCTCCAATGTCAAATAGTGCATATTTACACATGTGCACACACACCCTGAGGCCCATCTTTCTTTTTTTCTTTCCTGCTTTGTTTTTTCCCACAGAACTTAACCACTATTTACTGTACTGCAGTAGTCCTCCCTTATTTGTGGGGGGCACATTCCAAGACCTCCTATTGGTACCTGAAACTTCAGATACCCCCGAACTCTATATATACAGTAGAACCTCCATGGTTGGCCACCTCCCCATACTGACCACCTCCTTCAGCTGACCTGCTTTCCACACACTGGACATCCACCACATGTGTGTATCAGCACAGTAAGCCTCGCTCCTGATGCTGACCATCTCTGGATGTTGACCCGTTTGTTAGTCTCTTGGGGGGTCACTCACAGAGGCCCTACTGTACTATGTTTTTCCCTACACATACCTGTAATCAAGTTTAATTCATAAATTAGGCACAGAAGAGATTAACAACACTAATAAAATAGAACAGTTATAGTAACATAAAAGTTATGTAACTGTGTCTCTCCCTCTTACTACCTTATTTTATTTGATATTTTCAGACCATGGTTAAGCACAGATAAAAGTGAAACTGTGGAGAATGAAGCTGCAGATATGGGAGGACTACTATTGATATTTTGCCGCTTTAGCCTTTTAATTATTTTCCCTAACTAGGATGTTTATGAGAGCAGACTTTGTTCACTGCGTGGTCCCTAGACCTATACCTGGAACACAGTAGGTGCTCATTTAATGCTTCTGAATGAGCAATGTAAGTTGCAAGTTGTGAGACTTTGGCCCCTGATTTCAATATAAATACAAAGAATGGAGTTTTATCTTTAGGGCTATTTTATACTGTAAGCAGAAGTAAATGACATGATTTAAAATGGGGATTTATCCATTCACACACACAAAAAAAATCTCAGAATTTATGCTAGAAATGTATGTAGTTTCCTAAAAGTTTTGCAGTTACACCAGTAATGCATTGCTATTATCACATGCATAGAGTTTTGAAATTCTCTGTTAAACATCACTCAAGAAGTTGGTAGAAGAGCTAAAAAACAATTTTTTAAAAAATGTTAACATGAGTTACCTGCAGATTAAGTCAAAGAAATCTTGAACCCTAAGTGATGTTACCCAGTTTGATCCCTTATTCTGTTCATCAGATTTACCAGAAAATGACTTTTTGTTGCCATGAAAAACATTCTCGCTATTATTTGCCGATATAAAGACTATTAAACAGAGAACGCTGCAAACCTGAGGTGCATCCTTTGGAAGGGTCTCAGCACTCATTTTGTTGTAGGGATATTGCCATGTTTGTTTTCTGAATCATATTAATGTATGAATATACTGTTTTTATTTAAAATTTCAAGTGTGTGAAATATTTACATTTTCCTTTTTAAAATTAGTGGACTCCTCCTTATTTAAGCACTAGTAAGATGACGTAATAGGGTCTGCGACTTGTCTAGCCATTTTAGAAATGAAGTCTTTCAAAACAAAAACTCTACTACAAACTTCTCTCCAGGACAAGACACAGGCAAATGGGAAGCAGCACGGTCAGTGGACATCGCAGACTGGTTTGAAGCCATCTTTGAACGAACGTGGGGCACAGATTTTTGTCTTTGTACGAGATTGACTTTTGTTCATATTATCATGTTTTCTTTCAGAGCATTGGAGAGTCGGCAATGCCTGTTGTGTTAAATCAGCTGTTGCCCATGATCAAGCCTTCAAGTCAGCGGACCAGCGACGACTACAGCCCTGAGGAGCTGCTGATCCTCCTCATCTACGTCTATTCTGTCACTGGACAGTTCACCGTGGACAAAGATCTGGGAGAAGCTGAAGAAAAAGTGAAGAAAGCCTTGGCCCAGGTCTTCTGTGCAGAGTCTGAGCTGTCACCTTTGCTGCAAAAAATCACAGGTGAGTGTTTAACAATGATGCACGACGTGAACTCCTGATAGCAAGAACAGGCTTAGGAATCAAGGCCGTTTCAGGAGGAGGATGTCCCATCCCTGCTGGAGTTGTTTGGGATTCCACGCAGCCTGGTGAATGTGACCCGACCTGTAGGGTCAGAGGTTTTCATTGCAGTATTTTTCTTTTCCAGGCAGGGCAGTGAGACGTCCTTCTTTCTAATTGCATCATAATTCATGTTCCTTAGAGCCGAGACCTGGTTAAAATAACAAAATACTCACAGAGCATAATGTTATCTGTAAGGAAAAATCAAATGTAGTGCAACCTATTCAGTTTCTGCAGATATATTCTCTTTGAGATTATCTTTTCAAACTTAAAAAAAACAACTGTGTCTTTAGTATGTTACACAATGTTAAAGGGTTAGAAATTGCTATTTTCATATTTTGACTTCTCATTTTTTATTTTGAATGTGAATTAAATGGTGAGATCCCCAATAATACCCAACATTCCAGTATAGTAGGCTCTGCTGATGTGGGAGAAATGAATGATTAACTTTCGTAAAATCTAATTATTTACACTTCCAATAAGAACTGCAGCATAACTTGTGGAGGCATCTTTTTGTGTTATTTTACATCAAATTCAATATTACATACATTTTATGTCACGTTGAGAGTGAGAAGTTATTAAAACTTATGTGCAAAACATGAGTACTTTAAAAACATAATGCATTTCCCTTCAGTCACTGATGGATGTGTGTGTGTGTGCGCATACCCCCTGTGCATGTGTGTGTGCGAGTGTGTGTGCATGTATGCATGTGTGTGAGTGTGTGTGCATATCCCCGTGCATGTGTATGTGCATACCCACCTGTGCATGTGTGCGTGTGTGAGTGTGCATACCCATCTGTGCATATGTGTGTGTGTGCATGTGTGCAAGTGTGTGTGTGCATACCCCCGTGTATGTGTACATGTGTGCGTGTGTGCAAGTGTGTGTGTGCATACTCCCTGTGCATGTGTGTGTGCATGTGTGCATGTGTGTGTGCACGCACACACTTGAGTGCTTAGATGCATCTGTACAGAGTTCCCCACTCTGAACTGTGCAGAGTTCAGGAAGGCTCACCTATTGGCCTGGTGGGGGACAGGTGGACTTCTCAGAGGCAGCTTGTGTAGCTGTGAGCATTAGTGCCCCGTGTGCCTGCACTTCACTCTGTGCATGCAAATGACCTTTGCTACGGCTGGTTATGGAAAATGAAAGCCTGACAAGGAAGTTTCCACAGAAATGAAACATTTCCTTGCTTAGTCTGGAACCCATTTGCCAACTTAAAATTTACTTAAGAAAAACTCATGGAATTTGTTCCTGTTTCATTAAGTATGGAACTGTATGTGATCACATGTGTCTGGCTGTAAATAAACATTGACTTAGAAAGGTTTAACATGACTTACACAGTGCATAGAACAGTGCTTTGATTACAGTGAATTTAAATGCTGGGGAACTTAATTAGAAGTTATTCTTAAAATACATAACTTCAGAAACACAGAACAAAGATGGTGTTCTCTGAGGTTATTTGAGGAGCCCTTTTGTAACATTCATATGTTGCTGTGTTGGTTTTGGAAGTGCAGTCAGGCTGTCAAAGTTTTCATTTAATATTTGCTCAAGGTGTTCATTGACCCAGCATTTCACTTTTTATTAGTTGCTCTACGATTGCTCAGGATATTGCATTTTCTTGCTTTTAAAATACTTCTGAGCATTCATGTTTATATTAGGAAAATTTGTAAGCGCAATGGTTGACGATTAAAAAATAAGAATTTGTGGAAATTTTGGCATTTAAAAAGTTTTTTAAGACATCTCATACACTATACATTCCTACCTAAATTAACTTTGGATATATGGTTTACACAGGGTGGAGATGTGTTGCTTAAATTTCACATAGGTAAGCTTACGTACACACTCAGACACGTGCACGCACACACACTTGTCAGCTTTTGTAGACACCAAAAGGCTTTATTTCTAAAGAAAGACTTTTACTTAGCCAGTATAGAGACACTCCTCGTTGAGAAGTCAAATATCCTGAAAAGAAGGGCTTATGTGAGAGTTAGCTGCTGAGAAGAATATTTAATTTATATCTCAGGATAAAAAGTACTATCATAACACTGGGGCCATGGTGACTCGATCCTGTAGAATACAAAGGGGCAAGGTTGTCCCAGTATGTATGGAACAATGGAATTGCCTTCCAGATGTGCTCAGGCGTGCTGGAGCCAGTTGCCCCCCTCTCTCAGTGAGTGCCCCGCTCTCTTGGTGAGCGCCCCCCTCTCTTGGTGGGCGTCCCTCTCTCTCCGTGAGTGCCCCCCTCTCTCGGTGAGCATCCCCCTCTCTCCGTGAGTGCCCCCCTCTCTCAGTGAGTGCCCCCCCTCTCATTGAGCACCCCCCTCTCTCGGTGAGTGTACCGCTCTCTTGGTGAGTGCCCCCCCTCTCGGTGAGCACCCCCCTCTCTCACTGAGCACCTCCCTCTCTCAGTGAGTGCCCCCCTCTCTCGGTGAGTGCCCCCACAGCACAGTGGTCCTGCTACTCCAATGTGTGGTCTCGGTTTTCTTGTTACTGAGTGGCAAAATTTATCTCTGCACATTTTGTAGTTGGTGAAAATTTGGCCAAAATTATTGACAACAAGCAGTTAATCAATATAAAAATTCTTTTTATATACTGCTGTAATGTTACAGTTTGGTTCATAATCCCGAAAGACACGAGCCTGAATGACACACTCTCGAATGTTGAAATCCTGAAAGATCTAAATTCCTAAAGGCTAAATCCCTAACATCTAAAATCTGAACATCACAGTCACTGGGTACTGGTGTCACATTGGGCAGAAACAGCAGTTTTGTCCTTGTCTTTATTTGGACATTCAGAGCATTTAGGATGTGTATGGGTGTCAAGCTGACAAGGGCTGCACTTGTGGACTAAATTTTAGGTGTCAACTCGACTGGATTAAGGAACAACTAAAATCTAGCAAAGCATTATTTGGGGTGCATCTGGGCAGGGGGTTTTGGAGGAGATCGGTGTGAAGTTTAAGTGGACCAGGTGGGGAAGATCTGCCCCCAGTGGGGGGCCCCATCCAGTCTGCCCTCCGGGCTTGGAGAAAACCCGTGCAGAATGGTCTCCCTCACAGCTCGCGCAGACCTCCCTTCTGTTGCCTTGGATGTCAGACCTCCAGGCTTCCAGGCCTTTGGACTCCAAGGCTCACACGATGGATCTGCTTGGGGTTTTAGGCTTTTTCAGACTGAGTCACCCTGCCAGCATCTGGTATAAATTGGAGGTATAAATTACACAGCGACTTGTAGTTCTAATTTGTTCTATGTGTGTTTTATAAATTTGACTCTGTGGAAGTGCATTATCACAATACTGATTTTGTGGGCAAGCGTCTTGGGTGTATGCAGAAATGGTGACATTCCCTTATAAAGAGATTCCTCTTTGCACATCTGCATTCGTGAAAGAGAATTTCTCGAGATCTCAGCTCTTTGGTGACTGCATCTGAGGTGGTGACCCGTCACAGTTTTTGATTGATCTAGTCAAAGACTAAGGTCATCATGCTAGTGTAGATCACCACAGGTATAAAGCTGGGTGCACACAGTTACTACCCGTGATGATGTGCGTTGATCCACTTCCCTTTCTGACCTATTTATTTATGAACATAAGTTGTCTCTGAACTGTTGCAACCGTGCAGCTATTGTGAGGATCCTTGAGCGTTGATGCCTGCAAACGTGTTAGTATCGCCTGTGAAGTGGCCCATGAGGTGATCTGTTGTGTTTTCATTTGTTTCTCACATAAATTGCCCTTTTCACATATAAATAAATATTTTGTGGAGAATATTTAAAATATTTTTTCCAGAATTATGTTTCAGGATTTTGATCTTTTAGGATTTCAATGTTTGTGATTATGCATTCAGGATCTTTTGGGAGTATGATCAGCTCCCAGTTTTACTATGTTCACTGATAGGATTAAGAAAACAAACTTTGTTCGTACTAAAACCTTGCGTGTGTTATCATCACCCAATTGCTAAATGGTAGAACCAAGGTTTGAACCCAGGTATTCAACATATCCTGGTTCTGGAGACTATGTCTTTTTTTATTTTTGTGACAGAGTCTTTGTCATCCTCAGTAGAGTGCTGTAGCATCATAGCTCACAGCAACCTCAAACTCTTGGGCTTAAGCGATTCTCTTGCCTCAGCCTCCCAAGTAACTGGGACTACAAGCACCTGCCACAATGCCTGGCTATTTTTTTTAGAGATGAGATCTTGCTCTTGCTCAGGCTGGTCTTGAATCTATGAGCTCAGCACAGTCCAGCTGCCTCGGCCTCCCAGAATGCTAGGATTACACGCGTGAGCCACACTCCCGGCAACAGAGCCTATGTCTTTAAGCATGAGATTCTACACCAGTCACAAACCCACCTCTACCAGTCACATTTATTTTATTTTATGACTCATACTTGCTGATAGATATTGTTTTCTGCCATGCATGCTTAACCTTCCTGTTGTGTTCTTATTTCTGAACAGAGACCTGTTGTCCTGGTTGATATCTTAGAAGCAGCCTGTCTTTTTAACCTGTCTACACTGACTGCTTGCAGATGTCCCACACCTCCCACTTTCATGCATGGTACCTTTTTATTTCCTTATTGTCACAAAATATTATTTCTAGCTATTGAAATCATTTGTTTGTCTAGCTTCCTAAAACTGGAGTAGCACACTTAAATTCTGTTCATTTCAATAATATCTCTTGACAATGATTACCCCGTGCTTAATTTATTTTTGTCCGTTAAAGATACAATTTGCTCTTGACAATTTCTCTCATTTTCCTATATTCTTCTCTTGTATGGAAAGAGTAATAAGAAAGTGTGATTAGGGCGGTGCCTGTGGCTCATGGAATAGGGTGCTGGCCCCATATGCCAGAGGAAAAAGAAAGTGTGATTAGTAAAACAAAGCCAAACAAAATAAAAACTTAAGCATGGTCAAGGGCACCATACTCTTTTCTTTTAAATCTGGTCTCTTTAGTAGATACTTTGGGGGAGACTTCTGGAGTGGTAGGCAAAATCTCTTCTCCACTCACATAAAATAACAAAGGTTGGCTCTCTGAGTGTTGGGGTAAGAAGCTGTAAAAAGAAAATTGCTATAGCCTAAATATGTTGATTAGCGTGATGCCTTCTAGGGCCTGCTGAGTTCAGAGAGTATCAGTTTTCATCTACGTGAGTGTTTGCATGACAGTCACAAGAGAGAACAAAGGGAAACTGCTTGAACTTTCTTCAGAGAATGAAATTAAAATGCGATTTTAAAAGATCTGTATAAACTTGCAATGTCATATAGGATGGTGTATCAACAAAAGCGTAGTGTTTGGATGTGAAATTCTTGATTTAAAATGCTGGCTAGCAGTGTGTGTTAGTGGGCAAAGCATTCTTGGACCTTGGTATTAAGCGCAGCTGCCCTGTTGACCCCTTATGATTTTGCTGAGAATAAAATGATGTTATGTGTGTTAACTAATTTTTGGTCGAGAGTTTTGTAAATAGGTACTTTCTTCTCCCATCACCATCGTTATTTTGATGGCATCTAGCTGCCATTTTGGGTGGTGCATCCCAAGCTTTTTTACCTTGTAAAAAATGGCAGTGTCTGCACAGCATGCTGGGGTGAGCTCCGTGGGAGACTGCTGTGGTTAGATGGAACTGGCCCTGGTCGCTATAGGCCCTACGCAGTTGACCTGCTGGCTGAGATGAAGAGCAGCCTGGCACACCTGTAACCTATTAGTGGCAAACCAAAGAGTTAGGGTATGTTGGTCAGAAAGCTCTGAATCAGGAAACAAAGGAACACAAAACTTCCATGTGTTTTGACCCACAAAACTATTTTGGAAAAATTATTTTTTACTAAACAATTTTGGTTTTTGCTCATGTATTTACTCACATTATTAGTCGTTGATTTTTCCTGAGTTTCTGTAGTATCTTAAAAACAAGGTCAATAAGGTAGGCCTACTTAGGCTTAGCATAAATCTAGAAAGGACTCAAAGTGTCTAAAAATGCTAGGATTCAAGATAGAGTTATGCCAGTACCGCAGGAACTGTAATTTACATTTATTACAAACTGTACATTATTAAGATCTGATTTTTACATCCCGTTGATAATTCAGAATGATCAATTATGGCTTCATTGACTATGTTAGGATACCTGGATGTAGGTAATGAAAGATTTATCAGACTGTCTTAACAAATAGGGATTCATTATTCTCAGCAAGAAATTCAGAGACAGGCAGAATTTATGCTCTTTGTGATTCCTTCGTCAGTGTCCTGAGGGTGTGGCTGTGTCATCACTGTTGTAATGGGCAATTCTTCTCCAGGGATTTATTTGTGCTTAGGCAAGAAGGGAAGAAGAACGGATGGAGGTGAACGGCATACGTTGGCTGAACCTGCCCTTTTTTATTAGAAAAGCAGTAGCTTTCTTGAGAGCCCCACTCAGACTTATCCTTGGCAAAAACTAGGTTTTGCCTCTGGCTGCAAGAGAACTGAAGAGAGCATGTTCTTAACTGGGCTTATGTTTGTCGTGAACAAAGAGGGGACTCTCTTAGGAGAAAGGAGCTGAGAATGGACATTAGGTGAGAAACGTGTGTTTGCTGCAGTTGTCATTATAGATAAACTTCCCTGACAGTGGAAATTCTAAGGCATGGTAATGTACTTTGAGGTGGAGTGGTGCTCAGAGTGTTTTAATTTAATTTATAATATTGAAAATGATTTTACAGTATATACTGAAATAAGAATCTATTGTATGCTAGTACCACTGGACTTAAAACAGTTTCAACTTATCAATATTGATTGAACAGATCTGTGTAAGTCTAAGCTCTCTAAGCATCAGAACGTTGGAACAGCAGTAGTGCTGTTGGTGTGTGTTACTGTATCATCTCACTCCCTAAAGTGCTGTTGACATGTGTTACTGTATCGTCGTCATTTCTGTTGTTTTGTCATTGCTGGGATGTCTCTCCTCAAAGAACTTACAGTGCCACTTTAGAGACAAGACTATCGTGGAAGACAACATAAAACAACATAATAAAGTATCCAAAAATCTATAAAAATGAATATTATAAGAATTGGTATTAAATGATGTGTATCAACAAACAATTTCAGTTGCTCTATGGGTTCTGACCAAGTAGAATCCATTAAAGACAAAGATTGGGATAATACCAGGTAATAACTGCATTATAATACCATATAATCCTAGATAACAAAACTATAGTGTTCAAAGTACTTCCATACACAATATCTCACTTTATCAGAAAAGAATACATAAGTTTGAGCCCATAAACTTACATGTCTGATAAATATTTGTTTCCAAAATATCTGAGCTCCGTGAATTTATCTGTAACTCTAACCTCTCTTTGAGATACTTTATGTGCAAATATATTACTAGTTTTTCAAACGTGTTTTGGGACAGAGTATAAAATATGGTACTTAAATTTAGAAATAGTGGAGTTACAGTTTTTTGTGTGTTTTCATCTTTTCCATGAAAATTCTTTCCTTTATAAATCCAGGTGTACTTTTGGAAAGTTTTCTAGTTGCCTGGGTTTTTAGTGCTAGGAATAAGGACTCACAGGGATGGAAATGGACTCACAGTAATCCAGTCTATTCACTCTGCCTCTGAGGACATCAAGGGCACCAAGGGTTAAGTGATGTGCCTCAAATCAACAAATGGCTTGTTCAATGCACAGGTGGGACTAGGGTCTGTGTTTCCTGGTTCTGATCCTGTAATTGTTTTTACTAGACCAATGATTCCCAGCCTATGACTCAGGGATCCCTGGGGAAACGTAGGACTAAGAGCAATCCCTGCTTCAGATGTGCTCTGTGTATCATCCATTAAATGTTATTACTCTTACCATATAAATATACAAATATTTGTAGATTTTGTTATTTTTGTGTTCATAAAAGATAAATTTATTTTAAAATATTGCTAAAGTTATAGACTTTTTCCTTCTTTTTAATTGATACTGAAAGCATAATTATATGGTATTTTTATACTTAAAAAATGTTTGAAACCATGGGTTACATACAACAGGCGTCTCAAACTCAAATGCTTATGGCAAATAAATAAAGTTGGTTAGATTTTGGAAAAACAACAGTGAACACGCAATGATAAATGGCAAGAATTACATACCATGGCACCAAAAGGGCCGATAGAGGATGGTGGAGACTTTGTCAAACTGGAGATTATCTTATTTCTTCTAGGACCAGGAGAGCATGAGTCTTATGTTGCCAATTTCTCAAAAAAAGAAAAAAAAACCTAGTTTTTTTTAAAAAATTGAAATCACCAAAGTTTAAGAAAGTGGCTTACTTTCTAAAACATGATATGCGTCAAAGACATCGAATTGGAGGACATAATTCACCCTGCAGTTTGCTACCCTTACCCTAGAGGCCTGCCTCAGGCGGTAATTATAGAGGAATGTTACGGGATTTCTCCCTAGAACTTACTGGATCTCCAGAAGGATGCAATGATGCACCACAGTTCCATCAGAAAGGAAAGGAGGACATTGAGGAACCTCCTTTGACGTCTTTTAATTCAGAGAAAAATATCACATTTGTTTAAATTTTAACCTGGCACAAGATTACTAGTTAGGTAGAAGAGCTTTTTCTTTCAAATATCTCCTATAAAGATACTGTTTGCGTAGAAGTAGACTCCTCAGACATCTCTGCCTATTGGACAGGAAATGCTGCAAGGAAGTTTGAGGTTCAACATGGAGAAGCCAACCAGGAAGTTCGACTCGCCCCCCAGAAGAGTTTCCCAGCATGGAACACGTTCAGTGATAGGAATTTGAGAGAGCCAGACTAACTCCATTTTGTTGTTCACTGTACAAGCCTGCCCAAACCCCATTCCTAGCTGTTTACTGCATTCCTTAACCTCTAGCTTACAGGGCCGCACCCTGCAGCTTTGCCATTCCATTCCTAGTAACTCAACTGTAACTATTGATTATGCCTCCTTGGGCAACAGAGCCATAAGTTAAAGTTGATTATACCTCCTTGGGCAACTGAGACATCTGACCACAGTAAAACAATTAGTTTCTCTTACCTTGAAATATTACAGGTATTTTCAAGGTGCCTCGACCTTAGCCCCCGGTTAGGAAAATCCCCTACCCCTCACCTGTACCCCTAGTGAAATCATCAACCACCAATCATAAATGTAGCCTTACTAGTGAAATCACTAACCACCAATCAAAAGTGTACCCGTACCCGACCCTGCCCCTCTTGCTTTCTGTACCCCATAAAAACTTTCTCCACCCTGGGTCTGGGGCTCTACCTTGGTGTGTGCACCAGGAGAGACCAAACCCGGGTTTGAATAAACCTCACCGCTTGCCTTTTACATCGGAGTTTGTCTCAGATTTGTCAGGTGGGGATATTTGGGAGAATTTTCGGGCATAACAGTATCTTCA